>CM064574.1:4346632-4361766 GCA_032716605.1 Paralithodes platypus
GTGACAGCAATCAGCATATATTCCACACCACCACAACATACACAACATACATACATACACACACACACACACACACACACACACACACACACACACACACACAATGGGTGACAGCAATCAGCATATATTCCACACCACCACAACATACACAACATACATACACACACACACACACACACACACACACACACACACACACACACACAATGGGTTGACAGCAATCAGCATATATTCCACACCACCACAACATACACAACATACATACATACACACACACACACACACACACACACACACACACACACACCACACACACACACACAATGGGTGACAGCAATCAGCATATATTCCACACCACCACACAACATACACAACATACATACATACACACACACACACACACACACACACACACACACACACACACACACACACACACACAATGGGTGACAGCAATCAGCATATATTCCACACCACCACAACATACACAACATACATACATACACACACACACACACACACACACACACACACCACGAACACACACACACAATGGGTGACAGCAATCAGCATATATTCCACACCACCACAACATACACAACATACATACATACACACACACACACACACACACACACACACACACACACAACACACACACACACACACACACACAATGGGTGACAGCAATCAGCATATATTCCACACCACCACAACATACACAACATACATACATACACACACACACACACACACACACACACACACACACACACACACACACACACACACACAATGGGTGACAGCAATCAGCATATATTCCACACCACCACAACATACACAACATACATACATACATACACACACACACACACACACACACACACACACCACACACACACACACACACACACACAATGGGTGACAGCAATCAGCATATATTCCACACCACCACAACATACACAACATACATACATACACACACACACACACACACACACACACACACACACACACACACAATGGGTGACAGCAATCAGCATATATTCCACACCACCACAACATACACAACATACATACATACACACACACACACACACACACACACACACACACACACACACACACAATGGTGACAGCAATCAGCATATATTCCACACCACCACAACATACACAACATACATACATACACACACACACACACACACACACACACACACCACACACACACACAATGGGTGACAGCAATCAGCATATATTCCACACCACCACAACATACACAACATACATACATACACACACCACACACACACACACACACACACACACACACACACACACACAATGGGTGACAGCAATCAGCATATATTCCACACCACCACAACATACACAACATACATACATACATACACACACACACACACACACACACACACACACACACACACACACACACACACACACACAATGGGTGACAGCATCAGCATATATTCCACACCACCACAACATACACAACATACATACATACACACACACACACACACAACAGACACACACACACACACACACACACACACACACACAATGGGTGACAGCAATCAGCATATATTCCACACCACCACAACATACACAACATACATACATACACACACACACACACACACACACACACACACACACACACCACCCACCCACACAATGGGTGACAGCAATCAGCATATATTCCACACCACCACAACATACACCACATATACATACATACACACACACACACACACACACAACACACCACACACACACACACACACACAATGGGTGACAGCAATCATCAGCATATTCCACACCACCACAACATACACAACATACATACATACACACCACACACACCACACACATACACACCGCACACACACACACACACACAATGGGTGACAGCAATCAGCATATATTCCACACACCACAACACACACAACATACACATACACACACACACACACACACACACACACACACACACACACACACACACACACACACACACACAATGGGTGACAGCAATCAGCATATATTCCACACCACACCACCACAACACCCTACATAACATACACATAACACACACACACACACACACACACACACACACACCACACACACAATGGGTGACAGCAATCAGCATATATTCCACCACAACACCACCCACACATACAACATACATACATACACACACACACACACACACACACACACACACACACACACCACACACACACACACACACAATGGGTGACAGCAATCAGCAATATTCCACACCCCACACACAACATACACAACATACATACATACACACACAACACACACCCACACACACACCACACACACACACAATGGGTGACAGCAATCAGCATATATTCCACACCACCACAACATACACAACATACATACATACACACACACACACACACACACACACACACACACACACACACACACACACACACACACACAATGGGTGACAGCAATCAGCATATATTCCACACCACCACAACATACACAACATACATACATACACACACACCACACACACACACACACACACACACACACACAATGGGTGACAGCAATCAGCATATATTCCACACCACCACAACATACACAACATACATACATACACACACACACACACACACAATCACACCACACACACACACACACACACACAATGGGTGACAGCAATCAGCATATATTCCACACCACCACAACATACACAACATACATACATACACACACACACACACACACACACACACACACACACACACACACACACACACAATGGGTGACAGCAATCAGCATATATTCCACACCACCACAACATACACAACATACATACATACACACACACACACACACACACACACACACACACACACACACACACACAATGGGTGACAGCAATCAGCATATATTCCACAACCACCACAACATACATATACATACATACACACACACACACACACACACACACACACACACACACACACACACACACAATGGGTGACAGCAATCAGCATATATTCCACACCACCACAACATACACAACATACATACATACACACACACACACACACACACACACACACACACACACACACACACACACACACACACAATGGGTGACAGCAATCAGCATATATTCCACACCACCACAACATACACAACATACATACATACACACACACACACACACACACAACACACACACACACACACACACACACACAATGGGTGACAGCAATCAGCATATATTCCACACCACCACAACATACACAACATACATACATACACACACACACACACACACACACACACACACACACACACCACACACACAATGGGTGACAGCAATCAGCATATATTCCACACCACCACAACATACACAACATACATACATACACACACACACACACACACACACACACACACACACACACACAATGGGTGACAGCAATCAGCATATATTCCACACCACCACAACATACACAACATACATACATACACACACACACACACACACCAGACACACACACACACACACACACACAATGGGTGACAGCAATCAGCATATATTCCACACCACCACAACATACACAACATACATACATACACACACACACACACACACACACACACACACACACACACACACACACACACACAATGGGTGACAGCAATCAGCATATATTCCACACCACCACAACATACACAACATACATACATACACACACACACACACACACACACACACACACACACACACACACACAATGGGTGACAGCAATCAGCATATATTCCACACCACCACAACATACACAACATACATACATACACACACACACACACACACACACACACACACACACACAATGGGTGACAGCAATCAGCATATATTCCACACCACCACCACAAAATACACAACATACATACATACACACACACACACACACACACACACACACACACACACACACACAGACACACAATGGGTGACAGCAATCAGCATATATTCCACACCACCACAACATACACACATACATACATACACACACACACACACACACACACACACACACACACACACAACAATGGGTGACAGCAATCAGCATATATTCCACCACCACCACAACATACACACACATACATACATACACACACACACACACACACACACACACACACACACACACACAATGGGTGACAGCAATCAGCATATATTCCACACCACCACAACATACACAACATACATACATACACACACACACACACACACACACCACCCACACACACACAATGGGTGACAGCAATCAGCATATATTCCACACCACCACAACATACACAACATACATACATACACACACACACACACACACACACCACACACACACACAATGGGTGACAGCAATCAGCATATATTCCACACCACCACAACATACACACAACATACATACACACACACTCACACACACCCACACACACAATGGGTGACAGCAATCAGCATATATTCCACACCACCACAACATACACAACATACATACATACACACACACACACACACACACACACACACACAATGGGTGACAGCAATCAGCATATATTCCACACCACCACAACATACACAACATACATACATACACCACACACACCACACACACACACACACACACACACACAATGGGTGACAGCAATCAGCATATATTCCACACCACCACAACATACACAACATACATACATACACACACACACACACACACACACACACACACACACACACACACACACACACACACACAATGGGTGACAGCAATCAGCATATATTCCACACCACCACAACATACACAACATACATACATACACACACACACACACACACACACACAATGGGTGACAGCAATCAGCATATATTCCACACCACCACAACATACACAACATACATACATACACACACACACACCCACACACACACACAACACACACACACACACAATGGGTGACAGCAATCAGCATATATTCCACACCACCACAACATACACATACATACATACACACACACACACACACACACACACACACAATGGGTGACAGCAATCAGCATATATTCCACACCACCACACATACATACACACATACAGTACATACACACACACACACAAACACACACTAGCACACCACACACACACACAATGGGTGAACAGCAATCAGCATATATTCCACACCACCACAACATACACAACATACATACATACACACACACACACACACACACACACAATGTGAGAGATCAATCAGCATATATTCCACACACCACCACAACATACACAACATACATACACACACACACACACACACACACACACACCACACACACACACACACACACACACATGTGACAGCAATCAGCATATATTCCCACCACCACACCACCACAACATACACAAAACATACATACACACACACACCACACACACAACACCCACACAACACACACACAATGGGTGACAGCAATCAGCATATATTCCACACCACCACAACATACACAACATACATACATACACACACACACACACACACACACACACACACACACACACAATGGGTGACAGCAATCAGCATATATTCCACACCACCACAACATACACAACATACATACATACATGAAGGTGACTCCCTGACCTAAAAACAATGCTGGACACTGGATATTAATAAACTCAACAGCGAAAGTAAAGTCAATGTCACACACACACACAAATACAGTACAGGTATACCCACGATAATCTAGTTTCAGTTTAGTTTCCGACATCAAAGCAAAAGTCCCAGAAATATTGCCCGAAAAAAGAACATCAAAAATTGACGATAACAACTCTCTTGTGATATCCCCGTTAGTAACCCTGACATTATGGAGAAATTGGAATAAGGTGACAATGGTCTTGGTCGTGATGATAAGTGTCTGGAACTCTGCCAAAATGGATCCTTATACTTGATGTGGTTAAAATTACGAGTTGTTTGATGAAATGTTTAAGTAGTTCGACAAGTAAGAAACTCAAAAAGTCATTAGTAGGGCTCGGAACATTTCCAGCCGGGGTAAGTGCAGTGAGAGTGATTGTGTAGAACAGCAATATTCATCTGAAATTCTGGTCTGACAGTTTATAAATAAAAGATGTATAGGGATTCATCTACCCAAAATATTCTACCTTCAGTTAAGATTCCGATACCAATGCAAAAGATGTGATACCCTCCTTAACCCCTTCACCACCACCATTACATATTTTACATCATATTCTGGTTACCATTAGACGATTTTCTTTAGTTTGTAATCTACCTATACGAATCAAGTGGGTAAATACGATCTCAATAAACCCTCTTAAAAGCATAGGTCCTTCTTTAACTGCATAAACATCAACATAGATCCTTCTTAACACTGCATAAACATCAACACAGGTCCTTCTTAACACTGCATAAATTCATATAATTTTAGCTAGAATCAAAGGTAAAAGGCGTCATAGTGCTGAAGGGGTTAAGCTTTGTAAGTGGGAGTCAAAACTGTCGTGTCTTACAATAAACAATACAGCATATGACATTGTCAGAATTGTTACGACACATACCGACATCTCCTACATCCACACCTATACTGACACACTCACTCATATGCATACACACTCACACTCACATACTGACATCACCTACATCCACACCCACTGATATGCATACACACTCACTCACATACACACACACACCCACATACTGACATCGCCTACATCCACACCCACTGATATGCATACACACTTACTCACCCATCAACACACACACCCGCAACACCCTAACCCCCCAAACACACACACATACCTGCAACACCCCTCCCCCCAACACACACTCACTCACTCACACACACCTGCAACACTCCACCCCTAACACACACACCTGCAACCCCCCTGATACACACATACATCTCACCAGCTCCTTCCTCCCTCCCTCCCTGCTTCCTACTTCCCATCAATCATAGCCCCCCCCCCCCCCTTCTCTCGACAATATGAACTGTAGTAAGTACTTCACTATCGACCAATCTAATTACACGCGGGGAAACGGTTGCAAAATTATCGGTAAATCTTTTAACTCGCACGAATTTAAGAATTTCTTCTTCAATCGAGTTGTCAACTTGTGGAATGTGCTTCCCCGAGATGTTATAGACTGCAGCACCGTTGATTCATTTAAACTTCGCCTACACAAATATCTTGCATCAAACCCGCGACTGACTGCGTTTGTAAATTAATAACTTTATTTTATCCCCCCCTCAGTTACTAACCCATCTGTCCCCTACTAACTTCCTAATCCTGCCACGGACATAAGTTCCAGGGCAGTAGTTCCCTTTCCAATGTTCCCTTACCCACCCTAAACCACTGTTTGGACAATTGATCCTCAGTGTTTTGAAAGACAAGCAGCCTAGAATGGTCACCAGACCTGTTGTTGCTTGATTTCCTTTGTACTCCTTTGTACACTCTCTCTCTCTCTCCTCGTCATAAAGTAGCCGTCAAATCTGTTACGTTCCAGCGTCGGTATATCACCAATGTTCGGATGCTGTAAGCGTTTCACTATATGCTTCAGCCGAGGTCCTAGACTTTTTAGTTAAACGCTGAAAATTGGATTCGTTCAAGGTATTGTAGTAGTGAAGCTATGCTAAAAGTTGTTATCAAATCAGTGAAAAAGTAAAGCCGCTAAAGTGATGACAAGGAAATTTAACACACGGGCGGGCACCTGGACAGACGGAGGGTATATCATAATACGTCTCTTCGTAGGACGGCTGTAAAAAAAAAAATATATATATATATATATATATATATATATATATACAGTATATATTTGGAAAAGCAGATCCATGTCAAACGCTTTCTAAGAGCACGGAAGCTAAGCCGTGAAGGACAGAAAGGAGTGGAGAGGGAATGCTTGGATGGACAGATGGAGAGTTAGTTTACCCGTGAAGGACAGGAAGGAGTGGAGAGGGAATGCTTGGATGGACAGATGGAGAGTTAGTTTACCCGTGAAGGACAGAAAGGAGTGGAGAGGGAATGCTTGGATGGACAGATGGAGAGTTAGTTTACCCGTGAAGGACAGAAAGGAGTGGAGAGGGAATGCTTGGATGGACAGATGGAGAGTTAGTTTACCCGTGAAGGACAGGAAGGAGTGGAGAGGGAATGCTTGGATGGACAGATGGAGAGTTAGTTTACCCGTGAAGGACAGAAAGGAGTGGAGAGGGAATGCTTGGATGGACAGATGGAGAGTTAGTTTACCCGTGAAGGACAGGAAGGAGTGGAGAGGGAATGCTTGGATGGACAGATGGAGAGTTAGTTTACCCGTGAAGGACAGGAAGGAGTGGAGAGGGAATGCTTGGATGGACAGATGGAGTTAGTTTACCCGTGAAGGACAGAAAGGAGTGGAGAGGGAATGCTTGGATGGACAGATGGAGAGTTAGTTTACCCGTGAAGGACAGAAAGGAGTGGAGAGGGAATGCTTGGATGGACAGATGGAGAGTTAGTTTACCCGTGAAGGACAGGAAGGAGAGGATAGGGTATGCTTGGATGGACAGATGGAGAGTTAGTTTACCCGTGAAGGACAGAAAGGAGAGGATAGGGTATGCTTGGATGGACAGATGGAGAGTTAGTTTACCCGTGAAGGACAGGAAGGAGAGGATAGGGTATGCTTGGATGGACAGATGGAGAGCTTATCCTTTGCTTGGATGGACAGTAAATGGTCGGGACTCTCAGGAACAATAGAAATACGACAGAGATGGCTGGATTTCTACCTCTGTCCCTCCCTTCTCTTTTTCTCTCTTCTCTCTCTGTCTCTCTCACACACACAGTCACACACACAGTCCCAGTTTCAGTCACACACACACATACATACACCCTCTTTCTCGAGCTGACAGCTCAAGGTTGTGGTTGTCATGGAGTAAGGGGTACAGAAAAGTCGAAAAAAAATTGCCAAAAAGAAACACAAGTATATCGAAATGGTATTGAATGACAAGTCTATATGTTGCTTGCGTGTGTGTGAGTATACGTGTGTGTGTGTGTGTGTCTACCTGTGTGTGTGTGAAAGTGGCTATCTCTGTGTGTGTGTGTGTGTGTGACTGCCTGTGTGTCCTTGGCTAACAACACGACCGTAAATATAAAAGCAATGACTGACCACATGCAGTTTCGTTATGGTCACACTTGAAAAAATTTGCAAAAGTTAGCCTGATTTGCTTGAAAAAATTTTTTTTTTTTTTTTTTTTTCTATGTGATTGAGGGAGGCAAAAGGCATAACTGCCTATAGCGAGTGCCTCCCCCATAGTTGAAAGAGTGACAGGGCCAAAATCAAGGGACGTTCGAGCCAAAATGCCTGGACACAGGGGGAAGTGCTTGTTTTTTGTTCTGTTCTTTCTATTTATTTATTTATTTATTTATTTATTTATTTATTTGTTAGTTTCCACGCTAGACCTCCATCAAGCTTAAAAAACACCCCCTAAACCCCCTTTCAAGATACATTTTTCGGTAGAAAAAAGCAGATACCTTCTAAAATTAGAATCGCTATCGCTCGCCAGGAAAAAATCGACACCTATATGACACGAAAGGTCTTAATATTGACAAATAAATGGTGCGAAAGGTCTCAAAATCGCCAAACTAACGGAACGAACGTCTTAAAACTAATATGTTAAACACGAAGGAGAAAGGGGACCAGAAAAAACGAGCTTCTCCCCTTAAGTGCTTGGAGTCAGATTACGGCCTGACATTTTAAAACAGGAATTGGAGGTGGCGGGGAAATTACCTGTTGCTTACATCTGAGTTCAGGTGAGCTGTCTTTAATGTCTCTCTCTCTCTCTCTCTCTCTCTTTTACACACACACACACACACACACACATACAAACCACCACCACCAATAACAACAACGTGTACACCAACGAAATACACACACTTTATTATTATACAGACCTTAAATCTCTCTCTCTCTCTCAGTCAAACTCAAACAACACACACATAAACGTAAAGCCCACAACGCCTATCATTATCAAGGCCTTTTATTTTTGTTGACACCCAGAAAGTTCCATTGTAAACAAAACACTATACGCCATCATTTTTCCACACCCTTTTTATATATTCGAAATTCCGGCGACTTTGTCAATATATATATATATATATATATATATATATATATATATATATATATATATACCCCGATATCCAGATAACTATTTTGATATTTTGATCTGCTTTTCGCAATATATACCTTTGTTCGCTATTGTCTTTTATCATAAACTGCACAACCAAATGTTTTGGATCGCCGTATTTTGTAAACACTTCTTTTTCGGTTCATTGGTCACTATTGTGTGTGTGTGTGTGTGTGTGTGTGTGTGTGTGTGTGTGTGTGTGTGTGTGTGTGTGTGTGTGTTTTCCTATTTGCATGAAGGAAACCAAAGGTAAAACCTCCCGCAACAAGTGTCCTCCCCAAGGTTGAAAGAGTGACAGAGCCAAAATCAAGGTACGCTAGAATAGAATTGCTAATACAAATTCTCCATAAAAAACTTTGGACCTATTGTTCCCTTGTGGTGTCGTTTGTCACAGCCTACTTGACCAGTGCCCAGGAAATGTGATCGTGAAATCCTTTATCTTCGGTCAAATCGTTCATTGTTCACGCGTCTGGAGAAAAGACAGTTACATTACAAAATACTCTGATCCTCTGTAAAGGTTGCAGGCCATGGATCCAGCCAATAGCCATTCCGCTTTTCAGTAACATGTTTAGAATGTTTAGTATTCACCCAGGGTTCTCTTCAAGGATTTGGCACATTGTCATAGCGTACTAACATGGGACAATGAAGCAACTTGGTTGAGCCCGATAACTTTCAATCTTCTACTGTATTTCTCACTTCTCAGCTTGTTCTTCCTCTGTCCAATTACTCTTCTTTCCTATTTTACTCCAGCCATCTGGTCTGGGTATTACATAGTACTTGGTTACATACACATATCTTCAACCAGTTATTTAATACGTCCTGACAACTATAGACATATGTGATATATATTGTATGTCCTAGCATATGGTCATTTATAAATACCTTCTTAGAAACGTCGACCTGTGTACTGAACTGGGCATATAAAAAATATAAATAAATATGTAAATACAAAATATAAGTACATACCGGGTATATATATATATATATATATATATATATAAACAGTATATTACATACAAAGGTGAGGTACAAAATTCAAGGTTTGACACTGCTTAGGCTTCACTGCTGCTAAGGTTTACTGTATGTTGTTATGTGAGACTTATAGCCTTCTTTGGTTAACACACACACACACACACACACACACACACACACACAGTCACATGTTCATAATATACATCGTGTCATAAAGAGCTAATTACGTATTATATGCCTACTTACAGAGGGACAGACCCCACAAAAAACAAAACACACACACACAGTCACATGTTCATAATATACATCGTGTCATAAAGAGCTAATTACGTATTATATGCCTACTTACAGAGGGACAGACCCCACAACAAAACAAAACACAACACACACACACAAAATAAATAAATAAATAAATAAAATCAATAAATACAAATACAAAATCACACATAAATATAATATAAACCTCGTACAGCTGCTAAGTATTAGTTTGGCTAATATTAATAAGCAAAACTGATATCAATAGAGGATTTGGCAGCCCCAATTATGTTATCAGTGGATACCGGTAAGTACTTGTATAACCATATGCGTAGTTGTAGTGAGAAATAGTTTTAAAAGTTAATATCGTTAGACATATCTATAAAATTAAGGGTTTTTCCACACATAACTAAAAATATGCAAATGATTTTTGGTTATTAATATATATATATATATATATATATATATATATATATATATATTTTCTTTAATACATAGTTACGAGGTTGAAAGAAATGGCAATTTCTGCATTGAAAATTGAGTTTTCGCTGGGTGGCAGGAAGTAGATGAATGAGATTAGCAAAATTCATGGTGGTACAGGGTTACATTAATGTACATGATGATACAGGATATACAACGCGTTTCACTGGACAACCAGCATTATCAAGTAAGGATAGAATGATATAAAAGGTAAACAGGAAGGCTTGGATATATAATGCTTCGAGTATAGGTAATCTCGAAGCATTATATATCCAAGCCTTACATCCTAACATCAACAACCAAACTCTGGACCTTCAGATCTTTCCTTCTGCCAAAAGGCACTATCCTACAGGACCTAACGCCCCCCCGGTGCCCTTGACGCAGCCCCCCGCGCTACTTCCTTCAGCTTCGTCTTCTGCCGGCGCCACACGTACTACGCAACTTAGGCCACGCCCCTCGACACGCAGCCAATCAGCTTCGACCCCGCCAACCGACCACCACCTTCCCGCATCCAGTGCGCCTGCGTGACGCGGATCTCTCTTTAACACTCCTAGAATACCCCTCCACCAATAGCAGACTTTTGCCCCCTGATTTTCGCCTCCTCTGATCCTCCACCCTCTATATATACCCTTCCTGTTTACCTTTTATATCATTCTATCCTTACTTGATAATGCTGGTTGTCCAGTGAAACGCGTCGTATATCCTGTATCATCATGTACATTAATGTAACCCTGTACCACCATGAATTTTGCTAATCTCATTCATCTACTTCCAGCCACCCAGCGAAAACTCATCAGAGACCTGGAAACTTTGAATAATAAAATTTCCAACGCAGAAATTGCCATTTCTTTCAACCTCGTATGTATTAAAGAAAATGTATTACCTGGCTTTACTAACATATATATATAAATGGCGTCATCTGCGAAATGTTAATTATAGGCTATACAATTCAAGGTCTGCTGTAGTTAACCTCACGTCGGGAACAGGTAAAATAAAAACTCCGACCTTTACCAAACCTTCTGACCCACCCATGCCACACCCATGCCACACACACACACACACACCCACGTCACACACACACACCTACGTCACACACACACGGCATACACACACAAATTGTCAATACACTTGTGGGACAATAATACCACCACGACCTTCACTAACACACCGTATAATATAGCTCGCATCATCATAATCAGGGTGATCATAATACTGGCCATTGTAGTACACGCATACATTACACTACACACATATTACACTTCACTTCCCTTCCACCACATAGGTAGGTAGGTAGACTTCCATTATAACCCTTTTAGTTCTCTCATTATATAACTCTCTCTCTCACATATACACTACACATGTTACACTACACTTCCCTTCTAACCCTATTCAGTTATCTCATTATATAACTCTCTCTCTCTCTCTCTCTCTCTCTCTCTCTCTGATGCAATGGCACCAACTATAACTTATTATTTATCCTCCCAGTACCACTTTCAAAAACTAGGCCGACGAAAATTTGTAACCACACCCTTCTTTAAAATATAACAATAGTCAAATGAGTCAACACAAGAAAGGTGGGTGGTGGTGGTGGCCGGCATTATTGTTTAGAGAGATAAAATGGGTCAGCTGGAAAAATATATGTTATGTTATCACGCACACACACACACACACGAGAGAGGGGGGGAGGGGGAGATAGATAGATAGATAGATAGATAGATAGATATATATATAGATAGAGAGAGAGAGAGAGAGAGAGAGAGAGAGAGAGAGAGAGAGAGAGAGAGAGAGAGATAGAGAGTGAGAGAGAGAGTGAGAGTGAGTGAGTGAGTTAGAGACAAAGTAAAAGTGAGTGAGTGAGTGAGAATATCGATCTATTTTCTAAACCGTACATACATGATACAACACAGACGGCATTACCCACAGCTGTTCAGTGACACACATACAGTATATTTATGTTATTGTCAATAGCCCGAGAACTTTCAGTCTTCTACTGTACTTCTCACTTCTCCGCTTGTTCTTCCTCTGTCCAATTACTCTTCTTTCCTATTTAACTCCAGCCATCTGGTCTGGAAGGACTGGAGTTCTCGAAACTAGGCTCCAGTCCTGACGCTTGACTTGACTTGCAGTGTGCTGGCTAAATAATCCAGAAGGGTTATAACTTCTGAAGTCATATATAGTCAGAGTACAGCCCAACCCATACTGACAGCAAGGTTGTATTAAAAAAAAAAAAAAAAAAAAAAATATATATATATATATATATATATATATATATATATATATATATATATATATACAGTATATATACCGGTATAATTATATATATATATACGGTATATATATATATATATATATATATATATATATATATATATATATATATATATATATACAGTATACTATTATAACCATCCCACCGATTTAGTTGATAATACTGTTTATTATCATCGATTGGTTTAACCCTTTCTGTACCAGCGACGTCTGATATATTTTAATCTAGCAATATGTATACGATTTTATTAAGCTTAGGAAGGATCTGTGGTAGTTAAAAGGGATGATTGAGATAGTTCGAAGCCTTATAATTGCTAAAGATCCTTCCTAAACTGAATACAATCGATTAGTAGTAGCCAGAATACAATACGAATGTCGACGGTACAGAAATGATTAACGAGAGAGAGAGAGAGAGAGAGAGAGAGAGAGAGAGAGAGAGAGAGAGAGAGAGAGATAGAGAGAGAGAGAGAGAGAGAGAGAGAGAGAGAGAGAGAGAGAGAGAGAGAGAGAGAGAGAGAGAGAGAGAGAGAGAGAGAGAGTGAGAGTGAGTGAGTGTGTGCGTGTCCCAAGCTGAATAATTTCGACTGATGGTCGGTAAAAGGAATACCCGGTACATGAATAATTATAAAGAATGGGTTAAAGAAATTGAAGTATGCCATTATGATTAACTGTATACAGGTGTGTGTGTGTGTTACTCAGTTACTTGTTCGTCAAGGGGAATCCACGCAATGCGAGCTAAGCTCATTATTATCGCGCCTCCTTAACTGGGAATGTATTGCGTGAAATGCATGTTAAGTGTTTTATGCACTGTTGGAATGGCTGTGGATGTGTGTGTAGTCTGTATTTTAGCCAATTGGCGACATCGGAAACGAAGGCTTAGGGTGGATCTGTATGGTACCATTCTCACTAT
>CM064574.1:4361866-4506866 GCA_032716605.1 Paralithodes platypus
AGGGTATATAAGGGTATACAGTAAGGGTATATAAGGGGTATACAGTAAGGGTATATAGGGGGTATACAGTAAAGGTATAGTGAGTATACAGTAAGGTATAAGGGGTATACAGTAAGGGTATATAAGGGTATACAGTAAGGGTATATAAGGGGTATACAGTAAGGGTATATAAGGGGTATACAGTAAGGGTATATAAGGGTATACAGTAAGGGTATATAAGGGGTATACAGTAAGGGTATATAAGGGGTATACAGTAAGGGTATATAAGGGGTATACAGTAAGGGTATATAAGGGGTATACAGTAAGGGTATATAAGGGGTATACAGTAAGGGTATATAAGGGTATACAGTAAGGGTATATAAGGGGTATACAGTAAGAGTATATAAGGGTATACAGTAAGGGTATATAAGGGTATACAGTAAGGGTATATAAGGGGTATACAGTAAGAGTATATAAGGGTATACAGTAAGGGTATATAAGGGTATACAGTAAGGGTATATAAGGGTATACAGTAAGGGTATATAAGGGTATACAGTAATATATAAGGGTATACAGTATATATATATAAGGGTATACACTATACAGTATATATATAAGGGTATACACTATACAGTATATATATAAGGGTATACACTATACAGTATATATATAAGGGTATACAGTATATATATAAGGGTATACACTAAGGTATATAAGGGTATACAGTAAGGGAGTAATAGGGTAACAGTAAGGGTATATAAGGGGTATACAGTAAGAGTATATAAGGGTATACAGTAAGGGTATATAAGGGTATACAGTAAGGGTATATAAGGGTATACAGTAAGGTTATAGGGATTATACAGTAAGGGTATATAAGTATACAGTAAGGGGTATATAAGGGGTATACAGTAAGAGTATATAAGGGTATACAGTAAAGGTATATACGGGTATACAAAGGTATAAAGTATACAGTAAGGTATATAAGGGGTATACAGTAAGGGTATATAAGGGGTCTAACAGAGGGTATAAGGTATACAGTAATGTATATAAGGGGTATACAGTAAGGGTATATAAGGGGTATACAGTAAGGGTATATAAGGGGTATACAGTAAAGGTATATAGGGGGTATACAGTAAGGGTATATAAGGGGTATACAGTAAGGGTATATAAGGGGTATACAGTAAAGGTATATAGACAGTAAGGGTATATAAAGGGGGGTATACAGTAAAGGTATTTATAGGGGTATACAGTATATATAAGGGGTATACAGTAAGGGTATATAAGGGGTATACAGTAAGGGTATATAGGGGGTATACAGTAAAGGTATATAGGGGGTATACAGTAAGGGTATATAAGGGGTATACAGTAAAGGTATATAGGGGGTATACAGTAAGGGTATATAAGGGGTATACAGTAAAGGTATATAGGGTTTACAGTAAGGGTATATAGGGAGTATACAGTAAGGTATAATAGGGGTATACAGTAAGGGTATATAAGGGTATACAGTAAGGTATATACTGGTATAAGTAGTATATAGTATACAGTAAGGTATATAAGGTATACAGTAAGGGTATATAAGGGTTATACATTAGGGTATATAGGGGTATAAGTATATAGGGGTATACAGTAAGGGTATATACAGGTGTGATAGGGTATATAGAGGTATACAGTAAGGGTATATAGGGGTAACAGTAAGGGTATATACGGGTATACAGTAAGGGTATATAAGGTTATACAGTAAGGGTATATAGGGGGTAGATAAAGGTATATAGGGGTATACAGTAAGGGTATAAGGGTATACAGTAAGGTATATGGTATACAGTAAGGGTATATAGGGTATAACAGTAAGGTATATAGGGTATACAGTAAGGGTATATAGGGGTATACAGTAAGGGTATATAAGGGGTATACAGTAAGGTATATGGGGGTATACAGTAAGTATAAGGGTATACAGTAAGGGTATATAAGGGGTAAAGAGTAAAGGTATATAGGGTATACAGTAAGGTATATAAGTATACAGTAAGGGTATATAGTATACAGTAAGGTATATAAGTATAAGTAAGGGTATAGGGTATACAGTAAGTATAAGGGGGTATACAGTAAGTATACGGGTATACCGTAAGGGTATCTAGATAAAGGGTAATAGGGTATACAGTAAGTTATATAAGGGGTATACAGTAAGGGTATATAAGGGGTATACAGTAAGTATATAGGGGTATACAGTAAGGGTATAAAGGGTATACAGTAAAGTATTAGGGGGGTATACGTAAGGGTATATAAGGGATATAGAGGGGTAAATCTGAGGGAGTGTAGTGGACTATCTGTACTACTAAACCCCAACCAACCATCACCATCCCTCACCAAACACCACACGCCTCCCTCTCCATCCCCTACACCCCTTTCAACCCCCACCACCAAACACCAAAAAACCCCGCCACCAACACTACTAAAACCTCCAACCCCCCCCCCCCCACCATCACCATCTGTTTCTCAAAGTGGTTCCCCAATATCGGTCGATCTCCGGGGAGCTGAAAAGGAGTGCGGAAGGTGACAGGAAAGAGGTGTGTGGGGGGAGGGGAGATTGATATGAGAGAGAGAGAGAGAGAGAGAGAGAGAGAGAGAAAGGGGGGGGGGAAGCAGTGCGGAAGGCAACGGGAAAGAGGTGTGTGGGGAGAGGTGGAGATTGATGAGAGAGAGAGAGTGAGAGTGAGAGACGGGAAAGAGGTGTGTGGGGAGAGGGGAGATTTATGAGAGTGAGAGAGAGAGACGGGAAAGAGGTGTGTGGGGAGAGGGGGGATTTATGAGAGAGAGAGAGAGTGAGAGTGAGAGACGTGAAAGAGGTGTGTGGGGAGAGGGGAGATTTATGGAGAGAGAGAGTGAGAGTGAGAGACGGGAAAGAGGTGTGTGGGGAGAGGGGAGATTTATGAGAGAGAGAGAGAGTGAGAGTGAGAGACGGGAAAGAGGTGTGTGGGATAGATTTATGAGAAAGAGAGAGTGAGAGTGAGTCGGGAAAGAGGTGTGTGGGGAGAGGGGAGATTTATGAGAGAGAGAGAGAGTGAGAGTGAGAGACGGGAAAGAGGTGTGTGGGGAGAGGGGAGATTTATGGGAGAGAGAGAGTGAGAGAGACGGGAAAGAGGTGTGTGGGGAGAGGTGGAGATTGATGAGAGAGAGAGAGAGTGAGAGTGAGAGACGGGAAAGAGGTGTGTGGGGAGAGGGGAGATTTATGAGAGAGAGAGAGAGTGAGAGTGAGAGACGGGAAAGAGGTGTGTGGGGAGAGGTGGAGATTGATGAGAGAGAGAGAGAGTGAGAGTGAGAGACGGGAAAGAGTGTTGAGGAGAGTGGATTGATGAGGAGAGAGAGTGAGAGTGAGAGACTGAAAGAGTGTAGAGGGGAGATTTATGGGAGAGAGAGTGAGAGACGGGAAAGAGGTGTGTGGGGAGAGGGGAGATTTATGAGAGAGAGAGAGAGAGCGAGCGAGAGCGAGCGAGAATGAGAGAGAGAGAGGGAGAGAGAATAGCTTTAAGTCATCAATTTGGAGTACCGGTAGTACACTGTAAGCCGAGAGAGAGAGAGAGAGAGAGAGAGAGAGAGAGAGGGAGAGAGAGAGAGAGCGAGAGAGAGAGAGAGCGAGAGAGAGCGAGAGAGCGAGAGATCCCCTACCCTTGTTAACCCCTTAAAGATCATGACGGATTTTGACAGTATATTCTGGCTATCATTAGACGATTTTACACCGTTTAGGAAGGATCTGCGGGAACGATAGGGGTAAAGACTGTCTCAATTAACCCTCTAACGTCCACACACCCTTCCTAATCTGAATAAAATCGTCTAATAACAGCCAGAAAAACAGAAAAAGAAACGCGTCATCAGATCTTTAAGGGGAGATCTCCACTTGAGGGATTTTTTTCTTGACCCCTTTCTCCCTCATGTTTAGCCCCATTGCTTTTGATATTATAAAACGTTCGCCCCATTAATTTAGCGATTTTAAGAACTTTCACCCCATATTAAGACCTTTCGTACCATTCAGGTGTCGATTTTATCCTGGCGAGCGATAGCGAGCCTGTAATTTAAGAGGAACCGGCCTATGGCCGGGACATTTTTCTACCGAAAAATGTACACATTTATCTTGAAAGGGACTCAAGGGGGTATCATTTTAAGCTTGATGGAGGTCTAGGGAACAAAGTAAATACCTCCCCTTAAAGCCGTTAATGAATCTATGGGTTGTGAAGTTTTTTTTCTTCTGGACCCCCTTCTCTCTCATGCTTTGCCCTCTTAGTTTTGAAATTTTCAGAAGTTAGCCTTATTAGTTTGCCAATTCTAAGACCTTTCGTGCCATTTAGGAGTCGATTTTTTCCCCCTGGCGAGCAATAGCGACCCAATTTTCTGTCAAGGGGGGGGGGGGGGGGTCTCATGGATATTATTATGTTCCCTCCACCAACCGACTTGACTCATAAACGCAATTAATGAAATCAACAAATACATGTGGCAGTCCAGGGATTCGAACCTAGGATGCTCACACCGAAATTCAGTGCATTGATCCATTGCGCTACGAAGACAGGTCTAGGAAGGAAACTAAGACAAAATAAAATATATACAAAATAAGTGAAATGTCAAAAGTAATATATATGAAACTTAAATAAATAAATAGATAAATACATACAAAATCTCCCCTCCATGAATCGGAGGCTTGAGGTGGCGGAGGTTCGATAACACCCTTCAAAGAAAATATATACATCTCGACATATATACATCTCGACATATATACATCTCGACATATATACATCTCGACATATACCCCATTACATCTTCAAACAACCTGCCATTCACGTGTTTTTGTTTTGTTTTTGTTTTTTTCAAATTTATCTCGGGGTTTTTATTTTTTATTTTTTTTATAATCTGAAGGAGAACTTAGGAGGAAATAAAATAATGAATATATATATAATATATATACCGGTATATATATATATATATATATATGTGTGTGTGTGTGTGTGTGTGTGAACAAATAAATACAATGCTCCCCTTAACTAAACAGCTTGGTCTCTCTCCCTCCTTAAATATCCCTCCCCCTTTTTCCTCGTGATCCGGTAATTACGTGCCGGGCTAATTAAATAAACCTTTGCTAATGACCCTCGCTAATGACGTTGACACTACCCCCCCGTCCCCCCTTAACCCTTTCAGCACCATGACGTAATTTTAACTTTATTCTGGCTACATTTAGACGATTTTGTACAGTTTAAGAAGGATCTGTGGTGGTGAAAAGGACTATGTGAGATAGTTCAAAGCCTCTTAATTACTCTTTTGTAAACTGAATATAATCGGCAGAATAAAGTTCAAAAGAGGTCGTCGGTACAGAAGGGGTTACCCCATTCAGTACCGGTGCCGTCCCTTTAAATTTAGTCCTGGCTACTATTAGAGGATTTTGTTCAGTTTGTAAAGGGCCTCCGGGAAATGAACAGGCTTCGAACTCTCTCACTTAACCATTATTACCACCACAGATCCTTCCTAAGCTTCATAAAATTAACAAAATAACAGACCAGGGACCGGAACCAACAAAAAATAGAAGGGAAAACTAGGAAGTGAATTTTAAGTAAGTAACCCGGATCAATAGAGAGAGAGAGAGAGAGAGAGAGAGAGAGAGAGAGAGAGAAAGAGAAGAAAGAAAGAAAGAAAGAAAGAAAGAAAGAAAGAAAGAAAGAAAGAAAGAGAGAGAGAGAGAGAGAGAGAGAGAGAGAGAGAGAAAGAAAGAAAGAAAGAAAGAAAGAAAGAAAGAGATAGAGCGAGCTAGAGAGAGAGAGAGAGAGAGAAGACAAAAATACAAAGAAATAATTCAATTTAAAGTTTTTCGTTTCTTACACTCTTCTCTAACAAACTTTTCCCCTCAAAATTACCGGCCGCCATTTCTTCCTTTCCCAAATGGCGTCTTATACACCTGTTCGTCCTATCTGTTTGTCTGTTTGTTTGTAAATTTAGATATCTCAAAAAGTTATTAAGTGATGTTCACGACATTTGATGAGCAGATAGGATATGTGCCAAGGAAGGAGTAATATTCCATTTAGGAGGTATGCGCTCTACCGAATGCCCCTCTAGGAAGGAAACTACTACTACTACTACTACTACTACTACTACTACTACTACGGGTGCCTGATAATAAATACAAAATAAAACCCACTCTCACCTTAAACCTACCATAGATAGATAGATGGATGGATAGATAGATAGATAGATAGATAGAGAGATAGAGAGAGAGATACATAGATAGATAGACATATAGATAGATACATACATACATTGGAGGGAAACAAAACTAATAACTACAAATATATACCTGAAACCCATCCTACCTTTTGAAGACGTTAAGGGGAGGTATTTAGTTTATTCCCTAGACCTCCATCAAACTTAGAATTACACCCCCTTGACGACCTCCTTTCAAAATAAATTTGTACATTTTTCGGTAGAAAAATGTCCCGGCCGAAGGCCGATTCCTCTTAAATTACAGGCTCGCTATCGCTCGCCAGGAAAAAATCGACACCTAAATGGCACGAAAGGTCTTAAAATTGACAGAAATGGGGCGAAATGTTTTTAAATAGCCAAACTAATCGGGCAAACGTCTTAAAAGCTCAAAAGCAATGGGGCTAAACATGATTGAGAAAGGGGTCAAGAAAAAAATCCCTCAAGTGGAAATCTCCCCTTATATTGAGGCTGTTGGTAGGGATAGATTAGGAAGGGGAGAGGCAGGGAAAAGTTTGGTGTGAATTATAACTTATCCTAACTACTCCGTCAAATGCTTCCTCTGGGGAGTTTACTACATAGCTAGATAGATATATAGATAGATAAATAGATAGATACATACATAGATTTATACATAGATAGATAGATACATAGATAGGTAGGTAGATGGATAGATAGATAGGTAGGTAGGTAGGTAGGTAGATGGATAGATAGATAGATAGATAGATAGGTAGGTAGATGTATAGATAGATAGATAGATACACTAGATAGATAGGTATGAAGATAGATAGATAGATAGATGCATTGATAGATAGATAGATAGATAGGTAGGTAGATGTATAGATAGATAGATAGATACACTAGATAGATAGGTATGAAGATAGATAGATAGATAGATGCATTGATAGATAGATAGATAGATATAATATTGTAAAGCATAAATAAATGATAGTAATAAAACAAAGGAAATACAGCAAAAGACCGGCCACCTCTTGCAACTTCACCACTGTTTTCACGGGAATAATCTGACAATGGGTGGGTGTAAAAATAATGGCTCACGGCTCAAAAGGAATAATTAGGGCTGCTGTTTAAAGACGAGTGCTTCCCCGGCCCGAGTGTCTTCTTCTTCTTCTTCTTCTTCTTCTTTTTTCTATTTTTGTTGTTTTCATTTGTTTTTGTTTTTTCCTTCTTCTCCTTCTTCTTCTTACTCCTTCTCTTCCCCCTTCCCCCTTTTCTTCCATTCTCCTGCTCCTCCTCTTCCTTTTTTCTTCTTTTCTCTTCCTCCTAGTTATCTCACACTTCCTCTTCTTCCTCCTCCTCCTCCTCCTCTTCTTCTTCTTCTTCTTCTTCTTCCTCCTCCTTTTGAGCCAGTGTGATGGTTCTAATCTGGCTCACCTCATCTCTTTTGTTTATCAGCTAGTTGACCTAATTTCTCTCACGTGTAGGACTCACTCTCACTCTCACTCTCTTACATGCAAGGAACAATCTCACTCACTCACTCAATCTCTCTCTCTTTCTCCCTCACTCTTACTTACATATAGGGCTCTCTCTCACACACATACACTCTCCCTCTCTCTCTCTCAGTAATGACCAAATACGTTGCGTCACTATTCCTCACCATTCGTTTGTCTCTGTATTCTCCTCACCCCACTGCCTCTCTCTCTCTCTCTCTCTCTCTCTCTCTCTCTCTCTCTCTCTCTCTCTGCCCACTCAATAATTCTCTCCCCTCTTTCTCTCTCTCTCTGCCCACTCAATAATTCTCTCCCCTCTTTCTCTCTCTCTCTGCCCACTCAATAATTCTCTCCCCTCTTTCTCTCTCTCTGCCACTCATAATTCTCTCCCCTCTTTCTCTCTCTCTCTGCCCACTCAATAATTCTCTCCCCTCTTTCTCTCTCTCTCTGCCACTATAATTCTCTTCTTCTCTCTTCTCTCTGCCCACTCATAATTGTTTGTTTCTCTCTCTCACACTCAATAATTCTCTCCCCTCTTTCTTATTAGGGTAGTTTTTGTTATCTTCTCCATGGTTCTATTTTCACCTCTTTCACCCTCTCCCCTGGTATGTCCTCTCTCTCTCTCCCCCTCTTACACTATCTCTCCCCCTCTCTCTCTCTCTCTCTCATAATATATATTAATGATTTAGACAACGGCATTAATAACATAATTTCCAAATTCGCCGATGACACTAAAATTGGAAATGCAATAATATCAGAAAGCGATAGAAGTAGCCTGCAATCAGATTTAAACAAGATATCAGAGTGGTCAGAAAATTGGCAGATGCCCTTTAATGTAAACAAATGCCTGATACTACAAATAGGCTCCCGAAACAACAAATACGAATACCATATGAATGGAGAAAAGATAAAGAGCGTATCACAGATAAAAGACCTAGGAGTGCTTATCAATGAAAATCTAAAATCTACAAGCCAATGCACCGCAGCATCTAACAAAGCAAATAGAGCGCTAGGTTTCATTAAAAGAAATTTTCATTGTCATAGTAAAGACATAGTTGTACCACTATATAAAAGTATTGTGAGGCCACATCTGGAGTATGCTGTGCAGTTTTGGTCTCCCTACTTAATAAAAGACATAGAGAAACTAGAATCCGTTCAGCGTAGAGCAACAAAGTTAATCCCTTCCCTTAGAAATAAGCCATACAATAAGAGATTAAGAGAACTCGACCTGTTTTCGCTTAAGAAACGGAGAATAAGGGGACAGCTGATAGAGTGTTTTAAGATACTAAAAGGCTTTAGTAACGTAAATTCTAATAATCTATTTAAGATAGCCAAAGAAGGTTCCACAAGAGGAAACAAATTAAAACTAACAGGCAGGAAAGCGAACCTAGACATAACTAAAAATTTCTTCACCCACAGTATTATTAATGAGTGGAATAAGCTCCCTAATGAAGTTATTGACAGTGACTCGATATACACATTTAAAAAAAGGTTAGACACATATCACAGAAAAGTTGGTCTGCAGTAGAAGCTGATCACTGATAAGAGAACCTGGCGGAAATGAAACGTTTTCAGTTGAAGAGACAAAAAGGAAAACAAAAAAAAGTGAAGGTGTGCATGCCTTTTCCTTTCCATTTCTAACTATACTATAAATTCCTTCAGGCGATTTCCAAGCCCTGCAAGGTGATTCACTTCTAATTATTTTCATGTACGGCATATTGCCGGAGGGAGCGGAGGGTGGAGAGAGAGCCTTCATCTTTGCTATCCTTTCCTTCCACTTTCTCTTAGGGTTGCTATCTCTATTAGGATTAGGTCCTGGTCACCTCGCAGGGATCGTAAGATCTGTGTGGCCAGTGTATCTATGTAAATCTATGTAAATCTCTCTCTCTCTCTCTCTCTCTCCATCAAGATAACCCAGTGGTCTAAGGCACCGCACAGTAATGGCCCAGATTTGGCGACTAGGGTTCGAGTCCCCCTGAGAGCACATACCCATAAACTCCCTCGGTTATCCTAATGAAAATGTATTATAGGAACATTTAGCGTGGTCCCTCACAAGCCCGCAGCTATTTTTTTTTTTTTTTTTTTTTTATACGTGTAAGGAGACAAAAGGTAAAACTGCCCGCTACAAGTGTCTCCCCCCTAATTTGAAAGTCGTTATTTGCAATGTTTCTTTTTTGTTGGTGTATTGGAAAGAAGTGTGGTGTGTTTGTTTAGTAGTGTAGTGACATCGTATCATGAGAGAGGCAAAATATTATGAAGAGCGTTATCTTCCTACTAACGGGATGAACAACAACAATCCTACCCCAACCCAACCTAATATATCCTATTTTGATACACTCTAACCTAATTTATATTATATAATCTACAAATAACAAAGCCATATATATACAGTATATATATATATATGAGAGAGAGAGAGAGAGAGAGATAACGTTAGCAGTGCTGGGTATGTGTAGGAGGTTGATTAGATGAGAGAGAGAGAGTGAGAGAGAGAGAGAGATAACGTTAGCAGTGCTGGGTATGTGTAGGAGGTTGATTAGAGAGAGAGAGAGAGTGAGAGAGAGAGAGAGATAACGTTAGCAGTGCTGGGTATGTTGAAGGTTGATTAGATGAGAGAGAGAGTGAGAGAGAGAGAGAGATAACGTTAGCAGTGCTGGGTATGTGTAGGAGGTTGATTAGATGAGAGAGAGAGAGTGAGAGAGAGAGAGATAACGTTAGCAGTGCTGGGTATGTGTAGGAGGTTGATTAGATGAGAGAGAGAGAGTGAGAGAGAGAGAGAGATAACGTTAGCAGTGCTGGGTATGTGTAGGAGGTTGATTAGATGAGAGAGAGAGAGTGGAGAGAGAGAGAGAGATAACGTTAGCAGTGCTGGGTATGTGTAGGAGGTTGATTAGATGAGAGAGAGAGAGTGAGAGAGAGAGAGAGATAACGTTAGCAGTGCTGGGTATGTGAAGGAGGTTTGATTAGATGAGAGAGAGAGAGTGAGAGAGAGAGAGAGATAACGTTAGCAGTGCTGGGTATGTGTAGGAGGTTGATTAGATGAGAGAGAGAGAGTGAGAGAGAGAGAGAGAGATAACGTTAGCAGTGCTGGGTATGTGTAGGAGGTTGATTAGATGAGAGAGAGAGAGTGAGAGAGAGAGAGAGATAACGTTAGCAGTGCTGGGTATGTGTAGGAGGTTGATTAGATGAAAGAATGTGTAGTGCTCATGGAATTTAGTCAGTACATATATACACGGGGATATAAAACCATATACAATATATTATATACAGGAAATATAGGGGAAATATAGGGGAAATCATATCTAATATTTTGTGCACAGCAAATTGCATTCATGAATAAATATCGTGAAAGTATTTTGCAGACTTAAGGGGAGATTTTTAGTTTGCTCCCTAGACCTCCATCCTTAACAAAAATAAAAATACCTCCAAGATCTCCCTTCCAGATAAATGTGTACATTTTTCGATATAAAAATGTCCGTGCCAAAGGCCGCTTCCATCTAAATTACAAAAAATTCGACACTTATATGGCACAAAAGGTCTTAAAATTGACAACAATGGGGCGAAAGGTCTTAAAATCGTCAAACTAATGGGGCAAACTTCTAGTTTGGGTATACAAGATGGCGGGGGAGGAGCGGGGTAGATAGCTGTAAACAAAGTAGTGTGTCAGGTATACAAAATGGCGGATAGGTGGTTAGGTAGAAGAGGTGGCTTACCATTGATTGCCCGGTATCGCAGTGACCCAACTCTGGGATATTATTTATGGCTTTAATCTGGGACTTGTGGCGGATGATATGTGTGTGTGTGTGTGTGTGTGTGTGTGTGTGTGTGTGTGTGTGTGTGTGTGTGTGTGTGTGTGAGAGAGAGAGAGAGGGAGGGAGGGAGAGGGAGAGAGTGAGAGTGAGAGCGGGAGAGGTGTGTGTGTGAGAGAGAGAGAGTGAGTGAGTGAGAGGAGTGTGTGTGTGTGTGTGTGTGTGTGTGAAAGAGAGCGGGGGGGGGGGGGGGGGGGGGGGGTAGCTGGTGCGTGAGTGAATGAATAGCATGAGTTTATGTATATATATATATATGAATATGAGACAGAGAGAGAGAGAGAGAGAGAGCGAGAGCGAGCGAGCGAGCAATAACTCTTGACCGTGTAGGAAGTAGCAATCAATCTTTATATTTCTCTCAAGGGCCGCATATTTATTTAAAGGTATAATCTGCTCTCTCTCTCTCTCTCTCTCTCTCTCTCTCTCTCTCTCTCAAGTCATCTTCCAAACATAGGTATATCATGGGGAGAGAGAGAGAGAGAGAGTGAGTGTGTGTGAATGAGTGAGTGAGTGAATGAGTATGTGTGGGTGTGTGTGTGAGAGAGAGAGTGAGAGAGATTGAGTGTGTTTGATATTTCTTGCCACCAAAGTTGAAGATGGTGCCTCAGAGTCTGGGCAGCAAGACACACACACACATACACACAACACAACACACACACACACACACACACACACATACACACAACACAACACACACACACACACACACACATACACACACACACACGTCAGCCACACCAAATGACAAAATAAAAACCGGAAATGCCTGGTCGGAAAAAATAACATACCTCGTTAATTAGCAGTAACAAATGTATAGCCACCCCCCCCCCCCCCTCTCTCTCTCTCTCTCTCTCTCTCTCTCTCTCTCTCTCTCTCTCTCATATCCTAGACCTTTTTAAATAATATTGTTGTTATACTTTTGTCTCTCAGCGATTCTCTATAATACGTAAACACAAACAAATTAATTTAATACTTACAAACACGCTTGCACATAAACTAATGGATTCTTATATATACGCTTGTGGGATAGAATAATCACACATACACACACACACACACACACACACACACACACACACACACACACACACACACACACACACACACACACATACACACAACATACAAACATACACACACATACACAACAATAAACGTACATAACAAAACCACAATTCACACTCACTTTGTCTCAGCATCCGCCATGTTTCCGGTCTTGATGGGTCGGTCTCCTATTGATCAACTATCTCTCTCTTAGGCCCATTAATTAGGTCTCTCCTAGGTCTCTGTTCTGCCCATTAGGTCTTTCATAGGTCTTTTTATCTCATTTGGTCTCTCCTAGGTGTCTTTTCTGCCCATTAGGTCTTTCATAGGTCTTTTTATCTCATTTGGTCTCCCCTAGGTGTCTTTTCTGCCCATTAGGTCTTTCATAGGTCTTTTTATCTCATTTGGTCTCTCCTAGGTGTCTTTTCTATTCATCAACTCAGTCCTAGGTATTTTTTTCCTCTAATTAACTGTATCCTAGCTCTCATGTTCTCTCATTTTGCGGTCTCAGTGTCTTAAACGCACGAATTAAAGTCCCGCCTAGGTCTATTTTATGCTCATTTGGTCTCTCCTAAGTCTCATCGTCTATCATTTTACGATTTCATTTGGTCTCCAATTCACGAACTAGGTCTCTGTTCTTTCCACCAGGTCTCTCTCCTTGCGTGGTCTCAGCTGGTCTCGATAAAACACATTGGGCCCTTTTTTTTCTTTAGGTTGGTCTTGTATTGATATAAAAGGTGTTTGTTTTCTTCACTAGGTCTCTTATAAGTACATTAAGTCTCTTATAAGTACATTAGGTCTCTTATAAGTACATTAGGTCTCTTATAAGTACATTAGGTCTCCATTTATATTTACCGGTACTTGATCTCGTTTCAAAGCATTATATTTTTTGTTTCTTTCAGTTGGTATCCTAATATCTCACTGTAGTCTCTCATTAAGCTCACTTACTGTAGTTTCATCATATATTTAAACACCAGGTATCTTTATTCTCTCAATTGGTCTCGTAGCGATGCACTATAGGTTTCATTTCTCTGCAGCGGGTCTCAAATTTCACGGTCTCAACTGGTTTCATGGTGGGACTCCATTTGTCTATACACTATGGTCGTATTTATAATCAATGTCTGTTAGAAAGTTTAATTAGTTGATTTTATTATGTTATACAGTTTTATTTAATCATATGCCTTTATTGCTGTGTTATGGGTTTTTGTTTTCAGTTGTATTTAATTAGATGGTTTTATTATTGTATTCTGGGTAATTTTTTTAAGTTTTATTTAATTGGAAGGTTTTTTGTTGTGTTTTTGGTAATCTTATATAGTTTTATTACCTTTCTTATCAGTCTCGCCTCTTCTGCAAATATTATAAGTTGGGTAATTAATAATAGTACACACCTTCATTTAATTAGACACATTAATAACTGTGCTATGGGGACAATTATATGTAGATTTATGTAACTAGATGATTATATTGATTGTGTTCTTGGTAATCATATACAGCTTTATTCATCGTCTTATCAGTCTCTTATTATTCACCGAGAAGATAATAAGCTCAAGGGGAGATTTCCACTTGAGGGATTTTTTTCTTTACCCCTTTCTCCCTCATGTTTAGCCCCATTGCTTTTGAGATTTTAAGACGTTCGCCCCATTAGTTTGGCGATTTTAAGAACTTTCACCCCATTTATGTCACTTTTAAGACCTTTCGTCCCATTTAGGTGTCGATTTTTCCTGGCGAGCGATAGCGAGCCTGTAATTTAAGAGGAATCGGCCTTTGGCCGGGAAATTTTTCTACCGAAAAATGTACAAATTTATCTTGAAAGGGGATCAAGGGGGTGTAATTTCAAGCTTGATGGAAGTCTAGGAAACAGACTAAAAACCTCTCCTTAATATATGTAATCAGTATGGTGACCGGTCAACTCAACCAGTAGACCATTTCAACCAGTACCAAATCAACCAATACGGTTAGGTTAGGTTAGGTTAGGTTAGTACTATATTTTGGCAATGGTTTGGTTGGTCTGGGTTAATTTGGCACTGGTTGAGAGCTACTGGTTGAAATGGTCTACTGGTTGAGATGACATGGAACCGACCAGTATCTGTAATTAGCATGTTTAATTAGTTGACTTTATTATTGTGCTATGGGTAATATTATAAGTTATATTTGATTAGATAACTTTATTTGGGTGTTCTAGGTAATTTTGAACAGTTGTATTCATCTTGTAATTAAAGTACAGGCTCGCTATTGCTCGCCAGGAAAAAAATCGACACCTAAGTGACACGATACGTCTTAATATTGAAAAAATGGGGGGAAAAGTCTTGAAATTGCCAAACTAATGGGCCGAACGTCATACAATCTGAAAACTAATGGGGCTAAGCATGAGGAAGAAGAGGTACCAGAAACACGACCCATCACCCCTTAACCCTATTTGATCCGAAGGCAAGCCTTTTTGGACCTCCCCTGTTTCGCTTCATCAGTTTGGAGATTTTAAGACGTTCCACCCCATTGGACTATTGATAATTCTACGCGTCACCTCATTCAGGTGTCTTTTTTTTCTGGACGAGCGATAGCGAGCCTGTAACTTAGAAGACATCGGACTTTAGCTGGGAAATTTTGCTATCGAAACATATAACAAAATAGCTAGAAAGGGATCTAGGTGGGCTTTTCTCTATATATATATATATATTTAAGGAAGTACCGGTATGGGGAATGGTTTTTAAGGAAGTACCGGTATGGGGAATGGTTTTTGTTAGCCTAGGGGACAAACTAAAATGCATTGCTAGAACATGGCAAAAGCAAGGTCAATCCTCAATAATAATGATACAGAATCAGTGTATTCGTTCCCAACAAAAGGAACTCTCTTTTACGTTTTAATGAACGTAAGATGTTGCCCTCTCTCTCTCTCATTCTCTCTCTCTCTCTTTCTCTCTCTTTGAAAAATATCAACCATAATCATAAATCCGAACCGAAAGTCCAAATAAAAGGCCCCCCCTCTCTCTCTCTCTCTCTCTCTCTCTCTGAAAAAATATTAACCATAATCATAAAGCCGAACCACAAGTCCAAATAAGAAGCCCCTCTCTCTCTCCCTCTCTCTCTCTCTCTCTCTCTCTCTCTCTCTCTCTCTCTCTCTCTCTCTCTCTCTCTTCTTTTTCGCGCCTCAACAAAAGAAAGAAAAAAGTAAAACGTCTTGGGTGGGATGAAAGACTGTGAGGCAATACTGGAGATGAGAGAGAGAGAGAGAGAGAGAGAGAGAGAAAGAGAGAATGAATGATGTATGCATGTGTGTGTGTGTGTGCGTGCTAGAGTGGGAGAGAGTGAGAGTGAGTGTGTAAGTAACAGAGAGAGAGAGAGAGAGAGAGATCAGATAGGTAGAGGCAGAGAAACTAGGAAGAGGGGGAGGGGGAGATAAACAAGAAAAATAACAAAAACAAAAGGGGAGAAAGGAGGGGAATAGACAAAACAAGGGATTAATAAAGAGAAGAGGAAGTAAGAGATAATGAATAAAGAGAGAGAGAGAGAGAGAGAGAGAGAGAGAGAGAGAGAGAGAGAGAGAGAGAGAGAGAGAGAGGAAGAAAGATGTAAACAAAAAAGGAAGGAGAGAAAGATGTGGATGATGTGAGGAAAGAGGATTACCAGATAATGGAAAAATGCATATCAGGAAAGAGAGAGAGAGAGAGAGAGAGAGAGAGATAGAAAGAGGGTGTGTGTGTGTGTGTGTGTGTGTGTGTTAGAGAGAGAGAGAGAGAGTGAGAGATAGAAAGAGGGTGTGTGTGTGTGTGTGTGTGAGAGAGAGAGAGAGAGAGAGAGAGAGAGAGACAGACAGAGAGAAAGAGAGAGAGAGGGGAGGGGAGGGGAGGGGAGGGGGGAGGAGGTATTTTTAAATACTATGAATATTGCATCATACATTGTCTTAACTGGTTCGTGGTTGTTTTTTGGTCTAGATATCTATTTATTATTTAAGTTTTGAGTTTCCTCGCTAGACCTCCATCAAGCTTTAACACTCCCTAGACTCCGTTTCAAGACAAATTTGTACATTTTTCGGCCGGAGCCTTCTAAAATTACAGGCTTACTATCGCTCGCCAGGAAAAAATCGTCACCTAAAGCGCACGAAAGGTCTTAATATTGACAAAGAAATGGGGTGAAAGTCCTCAAAATTGATAAACTAACGGAACGAACGTCTTAAAATCTCAAAACTAATATGCTAAAGCTGAGGGAGAAGGGGGGGGGGGTCTACATAAGCCGACTACCTCCCCCATAACACATAGCTTAAGTAGCGACACATGTACACCTATAGGGGTTCTAGTTAGTGTGGGGGGGGGGGGGAGGGGGGAGAGGGGGGATCTACATAATATACGGTATCTCTCTCTCTCTCTCTCTCGTTTGTATGCGCCACATACAGTACAGTATATATACTGTATGTATATATATATATATATATATATATATATATATATATATATATATATATATATATATATATATATATATATAATAAATGACGCATGCTAACGAGAGGGAGAGAGAGAGAGAGGCAATTGATGTTATATTTAGACGATTGTGTGCATCTGAAGAAGAATTTGTGGTAGTTAAAACAGTTGGATGAGATAGTCTGAAGCCTTATTATTGCTAGAGGTCCTTCCTAAGCTGAACACAATCGTCTTATAGTTGCCAGAACATGATAAATGGGACGCCCCTGGTACTGAACGGGTTAATATAAAGGTTTACTATATTTGTCCTCCTCTGATATCTATAATTATTTCCTTAGTTGAACAAAATCGTCTAACTTCACCTAACTATGAATACTAATGCGAATTCGTCCTTAACCCCTCCTGTACCGGCGACGTCTTCTTAATTTTATGTTAGCTATATTTAGACGATTTTGTGCAGTTTAAGAAGGTACTGTGGTTGTAAAAATGGCTTGAGTGAGATAGTTCGAAGCCTGTTAATGGCTGGAGGCCCTTTTTAAACTTAATATAATCGTCTAACAGCAGCCAGAATAATGCTAAAAAGACGGCACCGGTACATAAAGGGTTAAAATCAACTAAGCCCTTCAGATTATCATAACTTATTTTTATTCATTGCATTCTGGTTATCATTAGACGATTATAATAACTTTACAGAGGATATGTGAGATGCAGAGGGTTAATTCAGATAGCCTTTAAACCCCTTGGCATTCTAGAGGTCCTTCCTAAGCTAAATATAATGGTCTACTGATACCCAGAATATAATATATCAAAATAACTGCATCAAGGCATCCTGAAAGAGTTTAACCCCTTGAGTACCAGCGACGCGTGTTATACTATATTCAAGCCATACTTAGACGATATTATGCAGCTTAGGAAGGATCTGTGGTAGTTAAAAAGGGTTGGCTGAGATAGTTTGAAGCCTTATTATTGCTAGAGGTCCTTCCGATGCTGAATAAAATCGTCTAATATTTGCCAGAATATGATAAAGAGGACTTCCCTGATACTGAGAGGGTATAAGAAAGAGGAGTAGATTAAGTTTGTGGAAAGAGGCATTCGTAAGAGTAGATAATGAGCTATAACAGGAATTTAGATTAATATAAGGGTGAATTAAATTACATAATGAGATAATGATGGAAAAAAACCCCAGATATTCTAAATAATAAGTTAGAGGAATGGAAGAGAAGTTAAATTTACAGTATATATATATATATATTAAGAAATTAAGAAATCAGTGACAAAGTGGATATGCACATTGATCTTGTTGACTAAACAAAGAGATAGAACAATGTAGCAGACTTGGAAATATACTACTGTAGTACAAGGCACAGGAGACTAAGGAGAAACCAGACACATAAACCAAAGCAAACAAAGAGGAGGGGGCGGGGGGGGGGGGGCAGGGGGCACACGTAACATCATTAACAAACTAACCATCCTCGTGTTACAACTCACAGGCTCGCTAATTCCACTCATTTTCCAAAGTACACATTAATCAGACCCAATTCCACGAAAACACGCCCAACTTTCACTTTCGCATCTCTGACTCCGATTCGCAACACCCAGAAATTCGTCGGAAAAACTACGGAAATCGGGTGACGAGACGACGAAGGGGGAAATCCAGTCAAGCTGAGAGGGGGGCCGGGAGGGGGAAAAAATCGCGTCCACCCCCCACGACCTCTGCCGGGTAACTGAGGGAAGCTGCTGCCCTAAACTCCTCTGCTCTCGTCCCTTTGGCCTTTAGGATAAATTCACGCATGTCAAGTTCAGCTGGCGTGTCGATAGCGGGGGGGGGGGGGGGGGGGGGGGGAATGCACGCGGAGAGAGAGAAAGAGAGAGAGAGAGAGAGAGAGAGAGAGAGAGAGAGAGAGAGAGAGAGAGAGACATAGAGAGAGGGGGGAGCAGGGGGAGTAGGTACAAATAATAACATTGAGAGAGGGAAAGAGAGATGGGATAAACACAAAAAGCATTAAGAGAGAGAGAGAGGGGGGGGGGGGGGCGGAGCCACGGAGAGAGAGAGAGAGAGATAGAGATAGATAGAGAGGGAGAGGGAGAGAGAGAGAGAGAGAAGAAACAGGGAACGGTGTAGGTAAAAATTAAAGCATTGAGAGAGGGAAAGAGAGGAGATAAAAACAAAAAGCATTGAGAGAGAGAGAGAGAGAGAGGAGTAGGTAAACATATAAGTATTGAGAGCTATTTACATAGATACACTGGCCACACAGATCTTACTATCCTTGCGAGGTGGCCAGGACTTAATCCTAGTAAAGATACTGTAGCAACCCTAAGAGAAAGTGGAAGGAAAGGATAGCAAAGATGGAGAGAGAGAGAGAGAGAGCGAGAGAGAGCGAACGAGAGCGAGAGCGAGCGAGATAAGGTAAACATTAAAGCATTCTTCGGTTATCCCGCTGCGCTGTGGCTCGAGTTACAACCAGATACAAGGAAGGGTTACTATCTCACAGACCTTGCAGTGTATTCCAGGGAGATATACACATAGATGACTATAACCCTTTCTGTACCAGCGACGTCGGTTGTATTTGATGCTAGCGATATGTACGCGACTTTATGCAGCTTCGGAAGGATCTGTGGTATACTTAAAAGGGTTGATTGAGATAGGGCGAAGTTTTATAATTACTGGAGATCCTTCCTAAACTGAATATATGCATGCGACTTTATGCAGCTTCGGAAGGATCTGTGGTACTTAAGAGGGTTGATTGAGATAGGGCGAAGCTTTATAATGGCTGGAGATCCTTCCTAAACTGAATAAAATCGGTTAGTAGAGGCCAGAATAAAGTAATTAGGATGTCGACGGTACAGAAGGGGTTAATTAAAGGTGGATTTACACCATATTTTTTACCGGCAACTTTTAAGAAGAGATGGGTTGTTTTTTCTCTCTCCCCCTCTCCCCCCCTTCTCCCTCATGTTTAATCCCATTAGTTTTCAAATGTTATGATGTTTGCCCCATTAGTTTGTCGATTTTAAGACCTTTCGCCCCATTTCTTTGTCAATATTAGGACCTTTCGTGCTATTTTGGTTTCGATTTTTTTCTTGGCGAACGATAGTGAGCCTGTAATTTTGAAAGAACTCGGCCGAATTTTTCTACCGAAAAATTTACAAATTAATCTAGAAGGGGGATCTAATAGATGTTTTTTCAAAGTTTGATGGAGGTCTAAATATATATATATGAAATAAGAGAGAGAGAGAGAGAGAGAGAGAGAGAGAGAGAGAGAGAGAGAGAGAGAGAGAGAGAGAGAGAGAGAGAGAGAGAGAGAGAAATCTAAGGTGTATGAAGAGGGTGGGAATTGCATGCACTTGGACCACTTCTTCTTTTTCATCTTATCTCTCTCTCTCTCTCTCTCTCTCTCTCTCTCTCTCTCTCTCTCTCTCTCTGTTATTTCATATATTTATTATTTATTATTTAGAGAGAGAGAGAGAGAGAGAGAGAGAGAGAGAGAGAGAGAGAGAGAGAGAGAGAGAGAGAGAGAGAGAGAGAGAGAGAGAGAGCAAAGTTGTATGAAGTGGGTGAGAAGTGCAGCACTTGGGTTTTTCTTCATAAACTAAAAGAGAGGAAGGTGAGAGAAAGCGAGATAGAAAGATAAATAGATAGATAGATAGATAGATGGATAGATATATAAATAGAGTGAGAGAGAGAGAGAGTGAGTGAGTGTGAGTGTGAGTTGATAGACAGAGATATAGATAGAGAGAGAGAGAGAGCTATGCATATCATTACCTAGCAGCGAAGGACCAGGAACGTGATAATTATAAAGCCTCGTTAAGGGGGTTTGCTGTTTTGTTTTTTTGGTTTATTTATAGATGTGTTCCTATATTTATTTATTATATAGTAACCCCTCTAGACCTCCATCAAGCTTTAAAAACACTCGCTAGACCTCCATCAAGCTTTAAAAAACACCTCTAGACCTCCATCAAGCTTTAAAAAACACCCCTAGACCTCCATCAAGCTTTAAAAACACTCCCTAGACCTCCATCAAACTTTTAAAAACACTCCCTAGACCTCCATCAAGCTTTAAAAAACACCCCTAGACCTCCATCAAGCTTAAAAAACACTCCCTAGACCTCCATCAAACTTTAAAAAACACTCCCTAGACCTCCATCAAGCTTTAAAAAACACCCCTAGACCTCCATCAAGCTTTAAAAACACTCCCTAGACCTCCATCAAACTTTAAAAAACACTCCCTAGACCTCCATCAAGCTTTAAAAAACACCCCTAGACCTCCATCAAGCTTAATATTACACCCCCTAGTCCACCAGTTCCTCCTAGAATTACAGTTCGCTATCGCTAGCCAGGAAAGAATCGACACCTAAATGGCACGAATGGTCTTTACATTGACAACAAAATAGGGCAAAAGGTTTTAACGTCGCCAAACTAATGAACCGAACGTCTTATTTTGAAGGAGGGAGAAGGGGGACCAGAAAAAGTAACCCCTCCCCCTTCAGTACCGGCGAGGTGTTGTTTATTATATTTAGACAATGGTGTGCAGTTTATGAAGGGTCTGCGGTATTAACAAGGGTGAAAGGAGATAGTTCGAAGGTAAATGGGACTAAACATGAGGGAGAACAAGCAATCTTTCTCCTCCCTTTAAGTGTACGGTGGCGCTAATAAGTCATGTCTCAGCTGTCATTACGTTTGGTATATATACAGTATATATATATATATATATATATATATATATATATATATATATATATATATATATATATATATATCTGTATATTAGGGTAAGCATAAACTTGGATCTACAGTAGCTTGGAAAAAGGCAAGAGGAAAAATGTGAGCTTATAATGCATTTCACAAGCAAACTTTTAGCGACTGAGAAAATAATTGCGCGCGCGCGCACACACACACACACACACACACACACACACACACACACACACACACACACACACACACACACACACACACATAGGGAAAGAAATACTCAAATATTGGCAAGCCTTTTTATTATTTAACCCTTGGAAGCTACGATGGTGCATTGCTTTTCTGTTTTCTGGCTATTGTTAGACGATTGTATTCATATTAGTTCGGGTGTATGGAGGTCAGAGGGTTAATCAAGATAGCCTTTACCTTTACAACTCCCACAGATTCTTACCAAATTGTACAAAATCGTCTAATGATAGCCAGAATAAACTGTCACAATGCGGCCTAGTGTTCAAAGGGTTAAGGGGGGTCACCGGCTTTTTTTTAACCTTTCTCTCTCTTCCTGGCTTGTATCCATTTGGCCCCATTCAGCCAACTGTTTTAAGACGTTTATCCCCATCCAGGTGTCGATTTCTTCCTGGCGAGCTATAGCGGGCCAGCATTGCATGGAGAAATCCGGCTTCGCCGGATTTTTTTTTCATCGAAAAATGTACAAATTTAGCTTGCTGTCAAAACAGAAATATATATATGCTGGCTCGCTACCGCTCGCCAGGAAAATATAGACACCTGGATGGGGGTAAACGTCTTAAAACAGTAGGCTGAATGGGGCCGAATGGATACAAGCCAAAGAGAGAGAGAGAAAGAGAAAAAGGCGAGCTGGGCTCCCTTAAGCTGTCTTACGATACTGAGGAACATTTCTATCATCAGTACTTCTATATATTTGTTTAGAGCTGAAGTATTATGACCAATAATATATAAGAACATTGTATATAACCTACTTATACACACAATATTATAGGTGATTAATAGTGGACTAATCTATAATAACACATACATATATAAGTCATTAAATGGATGGCTAAACAACACATACTGTATATAAATATGTAAATAAATAGATACACAAATAAATAAATAAATATATATATATATATATTCATGTACAGTATATATATATATATATATATATATATATATATACTGTATATATATATATATATAACAAAATATATACTGTATATATACAAATTTACCAAAAGGGTAAAGAGTATCTCAATTAACCCTCTAACGTCCATATACCCTTCCTAATCTGAATAAAATCGTCTAAAAATAGCCAGAATGAACTCTCATAACACGTCATAATCCCCAAGGGGTTAAAATGAAATAACATTGAATATACACAGCATTAGGAGGAGGAGCACTTTATTGACAAACGTTTCGCAGATAACTTTTTCAGTGACCTGCGAAACGTTGTCAATTCACCACTTGCGAGTTTCAGGCTATAAGGAAGTTGGAGCCGTAAACATCGATATTAAACAGAATTGCAAAAATAATGTTGGCTTCTAATGGATAGAAAATATGCTTAATTTTATTTTATGTAATTATAAAGGCATTAGAACCATATTTCATCTGGTCATTCTGCAACTGGTGGATCACATATTATATGCTTTCATTAGTTTCATTGGAGGTGTTTGGTGTTGTGGTGAAATTAATACAAAATAAACTATCGATATCTACAGCTCCAACTTCCTTATAGACTGAAACTCGCAAGTGGTGAGTTTAGTGCCCCTCCTCATACGGTGTTTATATTCATTCTGTCAACTGTTCCAAGTTATTTTAACATTTGATTCTGGCTATTATTCGACTATTTTATACAGCTTAGGAAGGATCTATGGGAATTTAAAGGGTAAAACATGTCAACTAACCCCTTTACTTCCATATACCCTTCCTAATCTGAATATAGATCAGGTGAAGGTATTGAGGGATAAGCCTTTACAACGGCTCACCTCTTAGCTACTTTCTACGTTTCCTATTTTCTGAAAAGTGTAGAGAGGGGAGAAGGGGTGTTGGAGAGAGAGGAAGCTGTTGGAGTGGCCCTGTTATGTGTGTAATCGTCAAATGATAGAGAAAAGAGAAAAGAAAGCAGAAGTAAAATGGGTCATGATCCTCCTATTCATTCGTCTTTAAAAAAAAATAAAAATAAAAAAAAATCCCGGCCGGTCACCCTGCTTCCAAGCAAGCGGACGTATTAACACTATCAGGTTCGACGTCTCGGGGGTTATTATGATATCTTGTTTAATTATTATAGAGGATTTGGCTTGCTTTTGCCATTTTCTAGCAATGTGTTTTTGTTTGTGGTGTCCCCCAGTCTTCCCAGACTTCCTTTAAACTTATAAATACGCCACCTAGGCCCCATTCAAGCTACATTTGTACATTTTCCGATACAAAATGTCTTGAAGGCCAATTTCTTCTAAGTTACAAGCTCAATATAGCTCGTATTGTAGGCCTACGTGTGCGCGATATTTTTTTTAATTTATTCTACGTTTAAAAATAAATTTTCTTTTCCTATTATGCTTCATAGAAAATGCTTTTATAAATTGACTAACTGATATAAATCTTTCATATCTGCATTTTTTGTATTAATTAATTTACGATATTTTAATCAATTATATCCATTTATATGCAATTAAAATATATATACGTGACTACTATATATATGAACTTTTAAAATCGTATACAGAAGTTGTTTCCATTAATTTCGTCAAACTGTTAATATTATAGATGCATCATTCGCAAGTTTGAGCTCGAGTCGCAAGGAAGTGTGTGAAGGCGTGCCTTTCGTGTTATGTGTATTCTCTATATAGATACTTATAACACATAGTAAACTAATATAATTTTAATTGCTTGTATTATACCTTAACATTAACAACATGTGCACACGTAAGTGTTCTGTAAGGTATTGTGTTTTTGGGTGGGTTTATTTTTTGGTTTCCACTACTTTGTTTTTTGTTTTCCCGTGTGTGTCATTGTATCACACATTAGGTATATACGTTCCCATCCTGGTTGCAGTTAATACACTATTTGTTACTGTATTTTATATATTTGCTATTATAAAAGACCCAGGTGTTGTACCCAAAGGCCCCAATACAGAAATAGATATAGAAATAGAGCCAACAAACTCCATAGTGATCATAGTGATCCCGACTATAGAGTCTAAATGGTGCAATATTTGTCGCCATCATCGTCCCCCCCGCACCTCTCACTGCTACGACTGTGATCATTGTGTGGACACATGGGACCACCACTGTGATTACATAACTAACTGTGTTGGGCGTGGCAACTACACAATATATTACATGTTACTAGTCTGGCTAACGCTCCACATATGTTCTTTGTTCACATTCTCCCTTCTAAACGATCTATGGACCGTGGACCAAGAGTCAGAGATTGTATGTCTCATCATAGGGAGGGTCATTATGGGTGCTGCAATAATGGCTTTCCTCCCAGTAGGCGCATTACTGTTTTTACACACCTTGTTTATAATTATGCTCCAACCAGACTACCAAGGACTGGTTCAATGACACTTTTGAAGACACCACCAACCCCTACTCCCGAGGGGAGTTGTGTGTCATTTTGGAGGGGTTCTCGTACCCCCAAGATAGACGCCCTTGCTGACAGTATTGTGTAGCATTATTTAATCCGAGCGGCCTTTAAGTTTATCCCTGCTTCACCCCATTCGCTTGTCGAATTTAAGACATTGTGTCCCATTCATGCGGTTACTATTTCCTGGGTGAGAGATAGCGAGCCTGCAGTTCAGGAAAAAACAGCCTTTGGCCGGGATATATTTATATATAAATTATATATATATATATATATATATATATATATATATATATATATATATATACAGTATATAGTTTTGTGTTATTTATTTATATATTTTTTATCAATTAACCCTGACTTCTACATAGGCTACTCTTCTTAAACTGAATAAAATCATCTAATGATATCCAGGCACAGAAAAGACATGCGTAATTGATTCTTTTAATCCCTTCAGCACCATGACGTCTTTTTACCTCTGAGTTGTGCTAACAATAGACGATTTTATACAATTTAAAAAGGATCTATGTTATTCAGAGGGTTTATTGAGATTGTATTTACCCCTTTGAGTCCCAGAGGTAGATTATGAGCAAAAGAAAATCGTCTAATGGTAATCAGAATATGTTGATAATTGCGTCATCGTGCTGAAGGGGTTAAGGGTTATATTCATTGGTCGCTTACCACAGTAAAACGACTGCCACATAGCCAAGAGTGAAGAGTATGCCAGCTGGGCAGATGAAGCGCCTGGCCCGAACTAACCAAACCCTCCTCCGATCAACAACCGGGGGCTCAAGAACCCCTTTACCCCTCAATACCTTCACCTGACCTGGCCTGAACCGGAGCCCAAGAACCCCTGTTGCCTCTTCACCATCTGCCTGCCCAAAAACTCCAATTCTCCCCGAAGTTTTCAGGGCCTTCGGTCCACTGTCACTCTTGCAGGTAGCCAGATGAACCGTGATGATGAGCGAGAGGAAGCTAATGGAGAAGACAAACCAAGCGTCGATGAGTTTGAGGTAGCTGGTTTCCGGGAGGATGGAGGAGGTTTCGGTGTAAAGTGAGATGAGGACCAGGAGGGTGGTGAGGCTCATCCCGCCTCGCTCGGGGAACCGGGAAGCTGGCAGGTATAACGTCCCGTAGCTGTTAGAAATGTAGAATATAAGAGTTAAGGGAGCTCAGATGGTATTGTGCAGCATAATTTACTGGTTCGGCTCAATGTTTTAAGGAAGGGGTTTAGTTTGCTCTCTAAACCTCTATCAAGCTTTAAAAAAACACCCACAAGACCCCCCTTCGATATAAATTTGTACATTTTTTGGTAGAAAAATGTCCCGGCCGAAGGCCAATTCCTCTTCAAATACACGCTCGCTATCGCTCGCCAGGAAAAAAATCGACACCTAAATGGCACGAAAGGTCTTAATATTGGCAAATAAATGGGGCAAAAGGTCTGAAAATTGCCAAACTAATGGGGCAAATGTCTTGTAACCTCATAACTAATAGGGCTAAACATGAGGGAGGAAGAGGACTCGAAAAACCAACTGCCTCCCCTTAACTTACAAATAAACCTAATTAATGAAATCAATGAAACTAATGAATGTAATTATGTGGTACTCCAAGGACTCGAACCTAGGATACTCACACCGAAATTCTGCGCACTAAGCATTACGCTATCAAGACAGTTAAAGGTTTACGCACAAGCCTACGACATATTATTCATACTCGAATACTGAATATTAGTCTAAATATTAGTCTAAATATACCCAACTGCACTATGGTAGCCTAATGATTAGACAAATTGACTAATTCCTTGAACGTGACGATAGTGCGTTGTTATATGTACGATTATTTTGCTTGGGAAACAGATTAACTTGCTCATGTAGTGATGTACATGTGGTGGATTGTGTTCTTTTATTTATAAATTGTTATTTTACTTAAGCGTTGTTTCCACATAGCGATTTTGATAAGTGGTTTTGTCTTTTTACTGTGTTCGTCCAAGTTTTGGTTTGTTTATTTTGCAAGTTTTACAATATAATAAGTAAGAAAATAAAATATGAAATAAAATCCAAAGAATACTTACCTGATGCACATAAGGAGGGCGGTAGGGAAGTAAACAGTCCACATATAATACTCTGCCTGCTGGTGTAAGGTGAGCAAGAGAGTGAACTGATGGGTGTGGTTTCTGTACTGTAGGGCCAGTTCCACCAGCTTGTATGACCCTACCATCTTGTTTCCTACGGAACTCTGCACGCTGGACGCAGGGTCAAACACTAGCGCATGGTCTTTCACATTCGGTATCTGCAGGAGTTGAGGATTGAAGGATGTATAAAATAGTTTTGGAGTGCCTTTCTCACCATTTTGTCTCCTTTGTCTTTGAACACTAGCGCATGGTCCTTCACATTAGGTATCTGTGGGAGTTGAGGATTGTGGGAGAGTTGAAGATGGTGAGAAGTTGAAGATAGTGGGGGAGTTGAAGATTGTGCAAGAGGTGAAGCTTACGTGAGAGAGATAAAGATTGTGTGAGAAAGAAGAAGACTGTGAACTGAGGATTGTGGGAATATGGGATGTATAAACAGTACTGCCGGAGCGCCTTTCCGAAAATTAGTATGTGTAATCATCACAGCGAATCACAACGCTAGCAGGCCACTCTTAACTTTGTAAGAGAACCACCATGTTTACCTTTCGTCTCCAAAGCTCTCAAGATAGAAAAGCTAGCTGATCATCATCTGAGATAATTTGAATGTTTCAAGTCCAGCCTAAAAGCCCCTCCAGATATTGCATCAGAAAGACATTCATCGGGGTCGTGAATGCTCTGCATTGCACTGACCACCCTCAAATATTAAAGTTGGTTTGGGGGGCTTAACACACTTCTGAACCCATACATCATCATCATCAATCTGACGCCCTGCTTCCAGAGGAAGCGCCCCAAAAGGGATGGCCATGGCAGAAACTGCCTCCAGGCTCCCAGACATGACTCCACTGACCCACTCTACAGTACAATTTCTACTAAGTGGACTATGACCCTTAGCACAGAAGGAGCAGACCCAGAGCAGTCACTCACCCGGATGGCAGTTCCACCACTGTTTTACTATTTTGTTTACCCCAGTGGGGCCCTGGCTGGAAGCATACCAATCACAGGAATTTTCTGAAGATAGGAACCAGTGGTCCACTGCTCCAGAAGCTGATTGCACCACCAAAGTGGCAGGTGGTGGGGTCGCCGCATCCCTACACCAGAGAGAGAAATGCCAACTTGTGCCCATGGGCTGTGAGAGTAAGACATTAAGGAACCTTGGGGTACACCATTATGGCCCCACTTCCTTCACCACTCTCAAGAAAAAAGTTAGAAATAAGAATGATGAAAAAGGTAAAGTAAAAAATGGCTATGGGTAGTAGAGGCCACCAACCCTCACTCTAACAGATCCAGCCCACCACAGTCTCATACGTCCTAGGGGCTTTGTTATATGTTCATCATGATGGACACTGATCTAGTCTGGTGGGCCATTCCATTCAAGGCATGTTGATGGTCTTATCCCACTGGACCAGTATACCCAAGAGATAAAATATCCGGCAAGCCTGCCCCTGAGGCTGATTCCTTGATAGCGAGCCTGCAATTTAGGAGGAACAGGTCTTTGGCCGGGGCAATTTTCTACCGACAAAATGTGCAACTTAACCAACTTTGTCTCAAAGGAGAGTCTTGGGGTAATATTTTTAAGCTTGATGGAGGTATAGGGAGGAAATTTAAAAAATAAATAATTAATAGATACATAAATAAACAAGCAAGTAAATAAATACAAATCTGAACCTATAGGACAAATTACTGACCTCCATCTCCACTTGACACTGCTGCCGGACCCATGGGAAGCGGTGCAGCAGGAAGTCACAGTAGGCGGACAGCTGTACACGATAGGTCACCTGTAGGCAGTTCTTGGCACCGGAGTACAGCGTGTCTGCCGGTCATACCAAGATATACTTTGGGTCGTACCTTGGGTTATACAGTACTATTATTGATAAAAATATACCAAGAATAGTTAGAATGAACATAATCACCATAAGAGAAAGAGCACTTTATTGACAAAGTTTCGCATATCCATTGACGACCTGATGAAGCTGTTTTACACCTATGTCCCATCAGTACACATATATTACAGCTAAACTACCCATCACAATCATGTCATATCCCTCTACTATACTGCATGTTGCTCAAAACAGGCACTTTTTTTGTTAACCCTTTGACTACGGGGCCTTCTTTGGGGAAGAATACACCACTGTGGGGTGTTTTAGCTAATTTTCACTCACTATAGCTCACCCTAACACAGTAAGTATGGGAGCGAGTGGAACTAGAATATTCTCAAGGGTACCTGTAACTGTATATAGGGCACCTGTAACTGTACAGTATATAGGGTACCTGTAACTGTATGTAGGTTACCTGTAACTGTATGTAGGGTACAGTACATGTAACTATGTGGGGTACCTGTAACTGTAAATAGGGTACCTGTAACTGTATATAGATAATATAGGATACCTGTAACTGTATATAGGGTACCTGTAACTATGTATAGGGTACCTGTAACTGTATATAGTGTAACTATATAGGGTACCAGTAACTGTATATAGATAATATAGGGTACCTGTAACTGTATATAGGGTACCTGTAACTGTGTATAGGGTACCTGTAACTGTATATAGGGTATCTGTAACTGTATATAGGGTACCTGTAACTGTATATAGATAATATAGGGTACCTGTAGCTGTATATAGGGTACCTGTAACTATATATATATAATATAGGGTACCTGTAGCTGTATATAGGGTACCTGTAACTGTATATAGATAATATAGGGTACCTGTAGCTGTATATAGGGTACCTGTAGCTGTATATAGGGTACCTGTAACTGTATATATATAATATAGGGTACCTGTAGCTGTATATAGGGTACCTGTAACTATATATATATAATATAGGGTACCTGTAGCTGTATATAGGGTACCTGTAGCTGTATATAGGGTACCTGTAACTGTATATATATAATATAGGGTACCTGTAGCTGTATATAGGGTACCTGTAACTGTATATAGATAATATAGGGTACCTGTAGCTGTATATAGGGTACCTGTAACTATATAGATAATATAGGGTACCTGTAGCTGTATATAGGGTACCTGTAGCTGTATATAGGGTACCTGTAGCTGTATATAGGGTACCTGTAACTATATAGATAATATAGGATACCTGTAGCTGTATATAGGGTACCTGTAACTGTATATATATAATATAGGGTACCTGTAGCTGTATATAGGGTACCTGTAACTGTATGTAGGTTACCTGTAACTGTATGTAGGGTACAGTACATGTAACTATGTGGGGTACCTGTAACTGTAAATAGGGTACCTGTAACTGTATATAGATAATATAGGATACCTGTAACTGTATATAGGGTACCTGTAACTATGTATAGGGTACCTGTAACTGTATATAGTGTAACTATATAGGGTACCAGTAACTGTATATAGATAATATAGGGTACCTGTAACTGTATAGGGTACCTGTAACTGTGTATAGGGTACCTGTAACTGTATATAGGGTATCTGTAACTGTATATAGGGTACCTGTAACTGTATATAGATAATATAGGGTACCTGTAGCTGTATATAGGGTACCTGTAACTATATATATATAATATAGGGTACCTGTAGCTGTATATAGGGTACCTGTAACTGTATATAGATAATATAGGGTACCTGTAGCTGTATATAGGGTACCTGTAGCTGTATATAGGGTACCTGTAACTGTATATATATAATATAGGGTACCTGTAGCTGTATATAGGGTACCTGTAACTATATATATATAATATAGGGTACCTGTAGCTGTATATAGGGTACCTGTAGCTGTATATAGGGTACCTGTAACTGTATATATATAATATAGGGTACCTGTAGCTGTATATAGGGTACCTGTAACTGTATATAGATAATATAGGGTACCTGTAGCTGTATATAGGGTACCTGTAACTATATAGATAATATAGGGTACCTGTAGCTGTATATAGGGTACCTGTAGCTGTATATAGGGTACCTGTAGCTGTATATAGGGTACCTGTAACTATATAGATAATATAGGGTACCTGTAGCTGTATATAGGGTACCTGTAACCGTATATAGATAATATAGGGTACCTGTAACTGTATATAGGGTACCTGTAACTGTATGTAGGGTACCTGTAACTGTATGTAGGGTACAGTCCATGTAACTGTATGTTGGGTACCTGTAACTGTAAATAGGGTACCTGTAACTGTATATAGATAATATAGGGTACCTGGAACTGTATATAGGGTACCTGTAACTTTATATAGGGTAACTGTATATAGGGTAACTATATAGGGTACCTGTAATTGTATATAGGGTACCTGTATATAGGGTACCTGTAACTGTATATAGGGTAACCGTATATAGGGTACCTGTATATAGGGTACCTGTAACTGTATATAGGGTACCTGTATATATGGTAACCGTTTATTGGGTACAATCGGGGGTAATAAGAGTTGTTATAGATTCCAGTGGTTTTCGCTCAACAAGTGTTATTGGTATTTTTATAGTTACTGGGAAAAGTGCTTATCCATCAGAGTATTAGTCAGTGTTCGAAACTTTGTGAAATATCTGACAACACTTATTAACCTCGACCGTACCTGTAACTGTATATAGGGTACCTGTATATAGGGTACCTGTAACTGTATGTAGGGTAACCGTATATAAGGTACCTGTATATAGGGTACCTGTAACTGTATATAGGGTACCTGTATATATGGTAACCGTATATAAGGTACCTGTAACTGTATATAGGGTAACTGTATATAGGGTACCTGTAACTCTATATATATAGGGTACCTGTATATATCAATCGATCAATCAATAAATTTTTATTTCGTAATACAGGGTTACATATAGTTTATATAGGGTACCTGTAACTGTATATAGGGTACCTGTAACTGTATATAGGATACCTGTAACTGTATGGTTGCCTTGGCTCTCCCGCAGAATGATGACCTGGGGCATGTCCTTATAGGCTGGGTCATTAGAGTTTACCACTATCAGTCCTGGCCACCAAACCTGCAACACCAAACTTAGTAGTAAACTTACATCATTATATCTGCAGCACCAAACTTGTAACACCACTCATCCACACCTGCAATACCACCACACCTGTTGTTGTTGTTGATCCTCAGGCTGTCTGGCCGAGCAGCCCCAAGGTCCCGAGCAAGGCCAAGGCCATAACTGAGTGTCCCCACAGAACCCTCCCAGCTTTACCACTAAAGAATGCCCAGGTGACCGAAGCTGCTCTCAGGCGAGGGGCTGAGGAGGGTGCAGAAACGCCCGGGACACCAAGGCTCCTCCCAGGGCCCTGTGCCCCTTAACAATTATGAAGGGAAAGATGAGGGTCAAGGGAAAAATGTGACGCTTTGGCTCCCAGTCTGCCAACCTAGGTTGGCAGTAGAGAGGTCAATCAACGGAAGAGATGCCGCCACTTGAGAGCTAGAAAATGTATAAGTGAAAGAACAGTCAGAGTATGCTATGGGTATGGCAGAGAATGCTCAACTCTCATTCTGATAGACCAGCCCATCACCAGGCACCACACTTGTCAATGTATCTACTGTATTATGTCGTTCTATTCATTTAGGGTATTTTTCTGGACACTATGCTCCCTTATGCTTAGCTCCATAAGTTCTGAGATATTAAGACGCTAGCCCATTATATTTGTTAAGACTTTTTGCCCTATTGTTTTGTCACTTCTATGTCTTTAAGTGCCATTAGGTGGATCTCTCTCTCTATATATATATATATATATATACTGTATATATACTGCATATACAGTATAATTGTACATACCTTTGTTTTTTCTTCCTTAAAGGCGAGTGCAGTGTAGTTGTTCAGGTTACGATATTGAAGTCTTGTATCCTTCCACATGAGATCCAGCTCATAGTCCACTTGGAATTCCATCCGGACCAGATCCACGGAAGATACTCGTCGCACTTGTATATGGAGTGTTAGGAGGATAGGTGCATGCGGAGCACTGAGAATGGCTTGGGGTGTGCTGTATTCTGCCGTGTGACATATTAGTTCATCCTTACCATCCTCACAGTCCGCCTGTTTGTCACATCGCCTCTCCCATTCCAAACACCTGCCATCAGTGCAGGTGAAGCCGAGGCAGTTTGAGAGAATGAGGACCTCCGTAGAGTTTTTATTGGATCTACATAAACCCCTTCCAAGTTTCCAAGCACGGTGACCCAGGGGAAGATGATTTGCCCTAGTCGTAGCCAGTGTGAGATTCAGCGTAAGATCGCGAACCTCCCATTTAGTATTTCCAACTCTCCAAATGCGCAGGTTATTGCTCCCATAAAAGTAAAGTGATCCTTGATGGTACCCAGTCAGGATGAAGCTATAATCAAACTCTGCGTCGTTAGAACCACATTTACTCGTTAAGTGATAAGGTTTGCCTGCCTTTACCTCCACTCCTACGAAGCATAGGTTGACTTCATCAGGTGATATATGCCACAAGCCATTAACATCCATTGTTGGGCAGCATTTAAACCCAGAACCCATCTGCAATTGTTTCCGTGTTATATTCTTCCAGGGAGTGTATGTAAGAGAGGTATTAGTATTCATGTTCATGAAGTTGAGGTGTGCTGGTTTGAGACTGGGATCTGATGAGTGTCTTGCACCCAACCATATATATTGTCCTGCATAGAAGTCATTGGTACAAGTCTGGCCATAATTGTTCAACAGGCGAACCACCTCTCCTGACTCTTGCCTGTCTCGAGGTACTGCCATATAAAGGTTGTTTTGCTTTAAATAATCGTAGGCAGACTGCAAATCTCGCTTTTCTGTGAACAGTAGTAGATTGGGGCGATGGTCTGGGTTGCAAAGATCCTTGATATCCTCCATAATTTCCAGTTTTCCAGTCTCGTTATGAAGCATCCAGGGCACATCCTCATCATCCCAAGCCAAGAAGGCCTCCTGTATGACCCCACAGGCCAGCCAGTCCTGCACCTGATCCTGACCCAGAGCAAAGTCCCACACTTGTAGTCTGGTCAGCCTGCCCATGAACGCCTGGAGTGGTACGTAGCCCCCATCAAGGCTGTCCTGATCCTGCCCCAGTACCAGCGACCCGGTCAGTGGTAGTGGTGGAAGTGGTCCGGGTAGACTGGTGCTGCCCTCCAGAGTGTAAAGTGTTAGTCCGGATTCCTCCACCACCACACACGCTGGATGCCACCACAGCAGTCTAAATTTACCCCAGACATTAACTTTAAAGTCTCCCTGGTAGGTCAAATGCATCCTATCTTCTTTTCCAGCTGTAAAACGCCAAATAAGTAAATGTTATACGTTATACTTAAGGTGATGTCACACGAGCGATTTTTCCTTCAATTTGTACGGACAATAGTCGTCTGGCAGCTTCAAAATTTAAGTTCAATAAGAATTTAACTACCTAACATAATTTACCTGCAATCTAGTTTCCGATTCCAATGAGAAAGGCTTCCAAATAGTACGAGAAAAAACTTGCTCGTCAAAAATTGCCGGAAAATGCGCTTGTGTAACACCGACTTTAGGAATAAATCCCCGTCTGTACCGGTGACGTCTTTTATATTTGATCTTAGCTATATTTAGACGATTTTATGCAGCGAAGGAAGGATATATGGTAGCTAACAGGATCAATTGAGATAGTTTGTAATCTTTTAATGGGTTAACGTCCTTCCTAAGCTGAATAAAATTGTCTAATAGTCTAAGTCTCCAGAATATAATGAAAAGGACGTCACCGATACTGTGCGGCATATTTATAAGAATTTGAATAGGTAAGATTAAAGGGGCATAGAGCGGGCGTCACAGAACACTTGGAAAGAGACGTATCGGAGCCACAGTATCGAAATCTGGACCCCCTTCTCCCTCATGTTTAGACCCATTAGTTTTGATATTTTAAGACGTGTTCCATTAGTTTGTCGATTTTAAGAACTTTCGCCCCATTTTTTTGTCAATATTAGGACCTTTTGCCTCATTTAGGTGTCGATTTTTTCCTGGCGAGCAATAGCGAGCCTGCAATTTTAGATGGAAGCGGTCTTCGGCCTGGACACTTTTCTACCGAAAAATGTACGAATTTATCTCGAAGGGGGTCTAGGGAGTGTCTTTTTAAGCTTGACGGAGGTCTAGTGAGGAAACGAAAAAATATATAAAATAAATAAATAAATATACCAAATATTAAACCCTACCGCCTTAATTAAACCCTACCGCCTTAATTAATATTAAACCCTACCGCCTTAATTAATATTAAACCCTACCGCCTTAATTAATATTAAACCCTACCGCCTTAATTAATATTAAACCCTACCGCCTTAATTAATATTAAACCCTACCGCCTTAATTAATATTAAACCCTACCGCCTTAATTAATATCTGTTTTTCGATTCCACATACATTAGGATTAAATTATGCATATTTTAGCTCGTAATATTGAGTAATCATCAATTAATTAACCCCTTGAGGATAATGCTGCTCTTTGACAGTTTATTCTGGCTATCATTAGACGACTTTATACAGCTTAGGAATAATATATATACGGTATATACAAATTAATAGACCCTTCCTCCCTTAACCCCTTCTGTACCGGCTCAACTTTTTTATTTCATTCTAGCTATATTTAGATGATATTGTACAGTTTAAGAAGGATCTGTGGTAGTAAAAAGGGTTAAGGGAGATAGTTCGAAGCCTGTTTATTGCTGGAGGCCCTTTTTAAACTAATTAAAATCGTCTAATAGTAGCCACAATAAAGTTCAAAGAACGGAACGGGTTAAGCTAGGGAGCAAACTGAAAAAAATAAAATAAAAATTCAGTCTAGCAACTCACAAAGCATGAAGGCATTAGCCATGTAGTTCGAGGTAGCTAGGCTGATGATGGTGGTGACTATGTTCTTATGAGCCAGGAACGACGTGAAGTAGAACCACACGCAGACAGTGAAGGAGGCTAGGCTGGTGGTGTTGGTGGTGGTGTTGATAGTGGTGGTAATGGTGTTGGCTGATGGGGAAACCTGTAGGGGGAGTTTAAGAGGGTTAACGACTCATTATGATTATTATTATTGCTGTTGTTATCATTATTATTGTTATTATTATTATTATTATTATTATATATTTTTGTATTAGCTTTATTAATATTATTATTATTTTAAAGTTTCGTACCACCTCCGTTGTGGTATAGGTCACTAGACCTCCTGACTGTATGGTTCGAATCCTGGCCCTAGCAAGTTATATTTGTCATAAAATAAATAACTTGTCATGCTTAGGGGAGTCAGATTTCGATTAAAATATTGTTTGTCCCCCACACGAGATGAGGTTGAGAGGAACAGAGGTAGAAGTACCAAATTCCTTCTTTTAACCTCCGTTGTGGTGACTAGACCTCCTGCCTGTATGGTTCACATCCTAGCTCTAGCAGTTATAATTACCCTAGCGCTATACAGTATATGTAGCCCTGTCCTAATACAAACAAGGTCCAATGTAAAGATTGGGTTGAATTATCCCCATAAAAGTATTCATTCTTCATTCAGAGCCTCGTGGCATTGGAAATATGGAGTGAAAGTTTCCTTCTTCTGGTTCCACTCGCGGCCACTCACCAAGCGTAATAATACCTTCTCTCTACCTTTCTCTTTCATATTTTACAATTGCAATAACTTGATGAAATAATCAGTTATTATATCAAATTTTGTGTTTAGAAGACAGTATGAGTTATTGACTGTAACATGAAATGAACCTCACATTTGTACCTGGTATATAGCTGTCACAAACAAATATAAAATTTGCCCTGTTTTTGTTGTATTTCAGCTTCTAAAGCACATCTTCTTTGGAAACACACCTTCTCTCAACCACTGCATGGAGCAGACTGAAATAGATATGGGTGGCAAGCATAGAAGCTGGTGGAAGCGTCTGGCAACAAGTGGGGCTGGTCAGAGCAAGCAACTTGGCTGGTAGTACCAAAATGTATGGTACAGTCCCCTGCAAAAGTCCCTGAACACTCATCCAAGGATGCCCCTTGAATATTCCACGTAAAAAGGGCATGGTTCTCGGTTACTTTATGACCATACCCTTTCACCCACTAGGTGAAATAAGTAGGGTGGGTGAAAGAGGATAGTCGTAATGGAAACGCCAACCAGGCCCTTTTTGCGCGTAATATTCAAGGGGTATCCTTGGCTGAGTGTTCATGGACGTTTGCAGGTATCTGTACGTTGCCTGCAGTTGTTGTTGCTGTTCCCCAGGCTGTCCGACCGAGTAGCCCCAAGGTCCCGAGTAAGGCCAAAGCCATAACCGAGCACCCCCACAGAACCCTCCCTGCTTACCATTAATAAAGCCCAGGTAACCGAAGCCACTCCAAGGCGAGGAGCTGAGGAGGGTGCAGAAACGCCCGGGAAACCAAAGCCCTGTGCCCCTCAACAATTATGAAGGGAGAATTGAGGGGCAAAGGAAAAATGTGACGTCGCCTGCAGTATGGGCCTTTTATACATAGGACGTACCATCACGTCGCCCAAAGTGAATGGGTTAATGATTTGTGGCCTACCCCCACTTACCACATGACTAAGGTTAAGCTGCAGGCGGGTGATGCTGTCCGGTATACCATCGGCTTGAAACTGGTACACTAGCGAGGCCAGGGACACACCTACGAGAAGGGGGTTAGTGAAGATATTATGTACAGTTGGCATAATAAGTGATGTCCCCCCCTCCCCCCCCCCACTTCCTCAGTTTTCAAGATGGAGAGACCATACTTGGCATACATACTAAGGGGGTGCCAGAATAGGTGTTAAACAGGGGTTAGTAATCGATTGAAGATGCTTTGAATAATCGCTAAACAGCTTACTCCATCGAAGCAATCTCATGATTATGTTTACCAAGGGTTAGGCTGTTATGAGGAGATGGCTCGTTTTTCTGGTCTCCCTTCTTCCTCATGTTTAACCTCATTAGTTTTCAGATGTTATGACATTCAACTTATTAGACCGGCGATTTTAAGACCTTTCACCCCATTTCTTTATCAATATTAGGACCTATTGTGCCATTTGGGTGTCAATTTTTTCCTGGCGAGCGAGAGCGAGCCTGTAATTTTAGGAGAAAACGGCCTTCGGCCGCGACATTTTTCTACCGAAAAATTTACACATTTATCTTGAAGGGGGGTCTAAGGGGTGTGTGTTTTTTTTTTAAGCTCGATGAAGGGCTAGCAAGGAAAAAAATAAAAAATAAATACATAAATAAACCGACCAAAATATAAACCCTATCCCCTTAACACATACAGACACACACACACACACGAACATTATAACAAACAAACACGTAAACCACACAAACATGTAATATAATATTATACACATTGATTAACCCCTTCTGTACCGGTGACATCCTTTTCATTATATTCTGGCAACTGTGAGACAATTTTATTCAGTTTCAGATGGACCTCTAGCAATAATGAGGCTTCAAATGATCTCAAACAACCTTCTTAACTATCACAGATGCTTCCTGAGCTCCATAATATCGTCTGAATATAGCTATAGAGTAAAATATAGCTATAGAGTAAAATATAGCTATAGAGTAAAATATAGCTATAGAGTAAAATATAGCTATAGAGTAAAATATATCTATAGAGTAAAATATAGCTATAGAGTAAAATATAGCTATAGAGTAAAATATAGCTATAGAGTAAAATATAGCTATAGAGTAAAATATAGCTATAGAGTAAAATATAGCTATAGAGTAAAATATAGCTATAGAGTAAAATATAGCTATAGAGTAAAATATAGCTATAGAGTAAAATATATCTATAGAGTAAAATATAGCTATAGAGTAAAATATAGCTATAGAGTAAAATATAGCTATAGAGTAAAATATAGCTATAGAGTAAAATATAGCTATAGAGTAAAATATAGCTATAGAGTAAAATATAGCTATAGAGTAAAATATAGCTATAGAGTAAAATATATAGCTATAGAGTAAAATATAGCTATAGAGTAAAATATAGCTGTAGAGTAAAATATAGCTATAGAGTAAAATATAGCTATAGAGTAAAATATAGCTATAGAGTGAAATATAGCTATAGAGTAAAATATAGCTATAGAGTAAAATATAGCTATAGAGTAAAATATAGCTATAGAGTAAAATATAGCTATAGAGTAAAATATAGCTATAGAGTAAAATATAGCTATAGAGTAAAATATAGCTATAGAGTAAAATATAGCTATAGAGTAAAATATAGCTATAGAGTAAAATATAGCTATAGAGTCAAATATCGTCTGAATATAGCTATAGAGTAAAATTATAACACACGTCGCTGTTACTCAAAGGGTTAATCCCTTCTGTACCGGTGACGTCCTTTTCATTATATTCTGGCAACTATTAGACGACTTTTATTCAGTTTCAGAGGGCCGCCAGCAATTAAGGGCTTTGAACTATCGCACTTAACCCATTTTACTACCACAGATCCTTCTTAAGCTGCACAAAATTGTCTAACTATAGCTAGAATATAATTAAAAAGATGTCACTCTTGCATTACGATGGCAGATTAAACTTACCTGTTACCAGCAGAATAAGAAAGCCTTGGCGGAGTAGTAGGAGGAGCTTCATGGTCAGACAAAGTTTATATAGACCAAATATATATAACTGACCAAATCTATCTATCTATCTATATGCTCAGGCCCAATCCACATTTTGGGGGTAGCCGACTCAAGACAGAGCAAGAACAGGGAAAAAAAAAAAAAAAAAAAAAATGACCAAATACCTGTCAATACGCTCACTCAATATTATTAGGGGATTTGGAAAGTTGGCATGGGAAGAATTATTAGGTTTTTGTCAAGATAGTGAGAAGTGTTAGGTGTCTGTGGTATATTAGGTGGCTTTTAAATATGACATGGGGATGATTAACCCTTTCACTACCGGGGGTGTCTGTTGTTTTATTTGAGATGTATCTAGACGATTTTATGCAGCTTAGGAACAATCTGTGGTAGTTAAAAGGGTTAATTGAGATGGTCTTTAACCTCTTAATTGGTACACGTCCGCCCAAAGCTGAATACAATCGTCTAATAATTACCGGCTTATAACAAAAAGGACGTGACCGGTACTGAAGGGGTTAATAGGTCTGTATGAGGATAATTATTAGGTCTGTATCTAAGAAATATTAGGGGATTTGGATAATTGGCATGGGCAGAATTATTAGGTCTTTATGGAGATAGTGAAAAGTTGCGTCTGTGGGATATTAGGTGACTTGGAAATATGGCATGTAGGTAATTAATAGGTACAGTATGTGTAATATTACGTGATTTTAATACTTGGAATGGGGTGTCGATTGAGGGATGATAGAGCAGGAAGGAGGCGATTCACTCGTGGCCACCCCTAAGGCTTCTGGCAATAGATCGATAAACAGATCAGTATTTGGCCTGTATGTGGATGATTTTATAACATTATCTGGGCAGGCATTGTAGTGTGCTCCGCTGTGTGTCTGCCTGCTGAGACCGAAACCTCTCCGGGAGGTCTGGGGCCGGGCAAAATGCTGGAGGTCCCTAGTGATCCTTGGTCTCTGGGTCTTCTGGGCGACCTAGATGTGTGTGAATTTATGTTTTTATTTTGTATGTTGTGTTGTCCCTGTTCGGGCTCTGTCTCGAGTCGGCCACCCCCAGCTATGGGGTATGTGCCTGTTTATATACATACATAATAACTTTATCTGTGCTATAAGATATACACTTCTCTCTCCTTCAACACGACTGCCCAGCTGCCTCTATCAAAGTATATATCAGGAATAAGTATACTTTGGCCTCTATGCCTGTGTGTTGGCTTAAGGGGGGATGGGCGAATTCATTTCCTCATTTATATATTTTTCCTTTTATAATTTATTTAGTTTCCTCGCAAGACCTCCATCGAACTTTAAAAAAAACACCCCCAAGACCCTCCTTCAAGATATATTTGTAAATTTTTTGATAGAAAAATGTTCCGGCCAAAGGCCGGTTCCTCTTAAATTACAGGTTCACTATCGCTCGCCAGGAAAAAATTGACACCTAAATAACACGAAAAGTCATAGTTATTGACAAAGAAATGGGACGAAAGGTCTTAAAATCGCCAAACTAATGGGCTGAACGTCATATAATCTGAAAACTAATGGGACTAAACATGAGGAAGAAGGGGGATCAGAAAAATTACCCATCTCCCCTTAAGAATACATAGTCTGGGGATCAATATAAGAGGATTACATGGAGGAGGTAACATCAGATGATTGCTTGGTGTGGGCTGCCAATTGGGGGATGAATTATTACCTAACATTGATGCGTGAATCTATAAAGTTGATTAATGGCCCAGGTTCTAGTCTGGTGAGTGACTTTAGCTGTAGTCTATGCTTCAGCATTATATAATGCCACATATACCGAAGTGGCGTGTGTGTGATGCATGTATATACACAGGCACATACCCCATAGCTGGGGGTGGCCGATTTGAGACAGAGCCCGAACAGGGACAAGACAAAAAAAATAAAAAATAAAATAAAAAAATAAATAATATGAAAAAAATAAAAATTCACACACATCTAGGTCGCCCAGGAGACCCAAAGACCCAGGCCCATTTGGGGTCCCTAGCAAAAGATTCCCAGGTCCCAGACCTCCCGGAGAGGTTCCGGTCTCAGCAGGCAGACACGCAGCGAAGCTTTACCACCACAATGCCCGCCCACCTCACATCCAGGTATAACCCTTCATATACACCGGCTCCCCGGGCCAGGCGCATAACGAACTATTATCTAGTCCAACTGGCGCCCGACCCCTCTCCCAACGACCGCATTATCACTTATCTATTCACAAGCATTCTTCATTCATTCCTATTTATTACCATTTCTCTTGCCTGTTCTACAGTAATCTCTCTATCTTCCAATGCTTGTACTACACAATCTCTGCATCTCAACGTAGATCTTCCTACCCCTCTACCTCCCCTTGTATCTGACTCATATACTCTCGTTGTAAGCCTTTCATCTCCTATTCGCAAAACATGTCCATACCAGCACAGCACCCTTCTGTCCACTCAATAATGCACAGAAAAACTTGCTATAAAAATAAATTATGAGAAAGTGTAGTAAAATATGGCACTCAGTCTATATATCTTTATTAATAATACTGTATAAAACTGGTGGTCAGTCTGTTCACCTCTGTTCACCTCATGAGGAAGAAGGGGGTTCAGAAAAAAAATAAAACCTTCTCTTAAGCCAGGTTAGTTATCAAAATGTACAGTAGGGCATGGCGGAGTTGAATTGACTGAGGTTTAGGTTACCATTGAACCTATATTGCAATACTGTACATAATATCAAATCTGTATACATCACTAGAACTCAAAGTCTATGGGCCAGATTTCATTATTTCACATGTCAATACTATCTAGAGGGCCTGATTTTTAACATAAAGTCTAATAAACATCTACAAAATAATATATATACTTATTGATAAAGGTTATAATTCGGGACAACAAATTTACCTATTAATATACAGTACAATGTGGTGTTGCTGTCGGTGTGAGTATCCTAGGTTCGAGTCCTTGAAGTACCACATGTATTAATTACTTTCATTGATTTCATTAGTTAGGTTTATTTGTAAATTAATTGGCGAGTTGATGAAAACAAATATGAAATTATAACTATTAGCCCTCTTGGATGGATCCTGTTTTCTCTCTGGCCCATTGACTATTAACTAAATATGATAATTGGCAATAATAGTATAAAGAAAACTAATATTCAGAAACTTGAATGAATACTAGTGTTTTGTTGAAAGATTTTTTTTTTTTTATTTTATCTTAGAAAACATAAAAAACAGAGGAAGACTCGACTATACAGTATTTCAATTCAATAACTTAATATATTCTCGGTTTATATAGACTTTATTCCAATACTGTACCACAAAATTGTAAAATCCCAATACACTACAGTAGCCTACTGGTACATAAATTGAAGATAGAGAATTGACTGGATATATATACGGGTATATATAATACATATATACAAACAGATCTTTCCAAGTTTGTAGTACAAAATTGCAAAAAATATAACAATTCTCACAACTGTAAATATATATTCAACCTAGGCCCAGATGTACCATTCAATATGAACCAAGGTATGCTCAAGAGTGACTGCAAACAGGAGGAGATAAATAAATAATAACACCTTAGGTCTAGGTCTCTAAGAGATGGTTTGCTTGCACCTGTGGGCAATTCTGATCATGCCTTAGTTCATATTGGTTAGTATAGTCAAAATCATTAGTTCGCCAAAAATCTTTCTTATAAACTGTGTTATTTTATGCTACTATAATTTTCCTTGACAGTCCTCGCATGTTTTTAATAGCCTATGACTAGAGGCCTGGCATCCTCTACCCAACCTTAGCCATTTCTGTCTCTTTTCCTGTACTACTTTTCCTTCTAGGTGATGGCGAGATCACCCCATTGGGTGGCACTGCAAAGTGGGCTGCGGACAGTAGGGGCATTGGCCCGGGGGTGCTAGCCCAATAGCTGATGATTCCCTCCCCCGCGGGCCGCTACCCTCTCAGAGACTGATCTCATCTCACCCTGGCCCCTTTGGGGGCCCAAGCATCTGGATGGCTTCGGTTTACTAGACTCAGGACTGCTCAGCCAGACAGTCTGGGGAACTACAACAACAATAACAATTAATTGTTTGATGTCGTAGATATGACGAGTTAATGTCTGTCTCTCAATATTTCACAAAACTATTATCAAGGTTATATGGCGAACTTCTGATTTCAACTGTACATCTGATGATCCAGGCCCTGAACACTGTGTTGAAGTCTATGTACAAGAGATCACCTTTTCACTCTTTGGTTAACCCCTTCTATACCGGCGACGTCCTTTTAACATTACTCTGGCTACTATTAGACGATTTTATTCAGGTGAAAACGAGCCTCCCGCAATAACCAGACTTCGAACAATCGCACTTAACCTTTTTTACTGCCACAGATCCTTCTTAAACTGCACCAACAACTCTAATTAAAGCTAGACTAAGATGACTAAAACATCGCCGGTACAGAAGGAGTTAAAGGCACCAACAGAACTAGGAATTTGTTGGGCTGGTGGCCAGACAAGTTCACCAGTAAGCCATTTCAACCAGTACTTCTCACCCAGTGTAAATACAACCATTACTGTTGTTGAAATAACTTTGAAAAGGTGACAGAATGAACATAAACACCATATGAGGAGGAGCACTTTATTGACAAAGTTATGAAGATAGTGCCAGACCTATGAGAGTTCCGTATGGAGCTCAGTGGTCTGGTTAATCTGCTCTACATAACTAACTAGAGTGACCTGAAGAAGCTATCTGTGAAATGTTGTCAATAAAGTGCTCCTCCTCATATGGTATTTATATTCACAACCATTACTGTTAAGATAGCTCAGGTCAGCTCAGGTTAGGTCAGTTTAGGTATTGGTTGAGAGAAACTAGTTGAAATTGTCTACTGGTCGAGTTATCCAGGAGCCTGTTGAGATTTATAAACACAGAGGTCAAAGTTCTCCTCAGTATCAAGGATCATTAGAACCACCCGACTTTCTGGCCGTTGATTTTTTTGAAGCTCTTCTTGCTGACCTTGTCGAAGAAGAGTAGACCCGAGGCTCGCTCCACTAGATCGGACGGTACCTGGTGAAAGTGCTGCTTGGTTAAATCTAAAGTTAATAGAATAAAAAAAAAATCCAGCTGATGGTCAATTGAATCCCTTAGTAACTGATTTATCGATACTTAATGGAAATATATGAAACTACTATGGCTGTGTGTTGTATTAACGCCAAGTTTTAATAATTAACATCATATTTCGCTTCAAAATCTACCTTATAGCTGAGTAACAAAGATAGTAACATGACAATTTACTCTCAGCTGGAAAAAATAGACTGTAGAATCAAAGTTACCACTGTATGAAAGGCACCCCCTGAGGTAACTTATGCACCCATGAAAATGAGTTACGGTACTATATAAACACCATCCTAACTTTACTGGGGGATAAGAAAAAGTTGAGGTAGCTTGGTCATGTGATGAGAGTAGATGCTGACAGCTGGGTGAAGAAAATTGTTAGCATAAATGTGTGGTAGGGGAGGTGTGGCAGAGTGGTCTTGCCACTGGACTGGTAATCCAATGGACCTGGGTTCGAATCCCAATATGTCAATGGGAAGATATTATTGGGATGGAATTTGTGCTGTACCTAGTTTCAGTGCATTACCACAGCACACCGAAATGCCAAAACAAAATACCCTCATTGTTCCCTGATTAAATAACACTGTATGAATATTCCCATATTCAAAATATGCTACAGGGAGGCAATGCCTAGTGAGTTAATTGCTCAATAGGTGGCGTTCTGAGAGTGAGGGTCCGAGCCTGTGGAGTGAGACTGTGAAGCGCAGGGGCGAGGCAGCTTCGGAGATGGAGTTGGGTTCGAGCCGTGAGTAGGTGCTTCGCATGTCTCACTCCCTAGACTGGAACAAGACCTCACGGGCCTCACCGTGTTCAGCGGTAGAGTGTAAAGGCTATCAGCCTATGCCCGAGAGGTAGTAGTTGGAATATAGAAGGAAAAAAAAAAAAAAAAAAATATATATATATATATATAGGTAGATGAATGGTAGATATATGGTAGATGGATATTGACATTGGGTGAGTTCTTGTAAAATATTATGGGTAATGGGACTGCAGAGAGATATTGCACTTGACCCTAACACATAATGTCATTATACAAGCAAGGCTTAAACTTGCAAGCAAGACTCTTTAACACTTATAATGATCAATCAACCAATTCCCACTTTCAAATGTAGTATCGGTGTGAGAAGTGCACATAATATAAATATTATAAATTCTATATATGAAGACTCTTATTATTGGATAATCTTCTGTGATTATCAGTCACTCACTGATTCTCTATTCATAGTTGTTGTTGTTGTTGTTGTTCCCCAAGCTGCCTGGCCGAACAGCCCCAAGGCCCCGAGCAAGGCCAAGGCCACAACCGAGCGCCCCCACAGAACCCTCCCCGCCGACCACAATAAAGCCTGGGTGACCGAAGCCACTCCATGGCGGGGAGCTTGAGGAGAGCGCGGAAACGCCCGGGAAACCAAAGCCCCACCCAGGGCCCTGTGCCCCTCAGCAATTATGAAGAGAAAGTTGAGGGGCAAGGGAAAAATGTGACGCTTTGGCTTCCAATCTTGGTAGATTGGGAGGTCAATCCACGTTAGAGACGCCGTCACTTGAGATCTAGAAAATATATAAGTAAAAGGAACAGTCAGAGTAAGCTATGGGTATGGCAGAGATTGCTCAGTTCTCACTCTGATAGACCAGCCCATCACCACATGACTAGAACCCAATCCTCTCAGCATCAGCTAGGAAAGGCCCTAGAAAGCCGCCTTTGGCGGGGGGATAGCTCCCCTATTTCAACCCTTTTCGGGGTTGGGCACCCGCCATCTATTCATAGTTACTAAATCCGACTACATGAGAGAGGTCAAGATTAGACTAAAGAGAGTAGATACGAGAGACGGTCAAGATAAGTGAGGCAGTATCAGAGTAAAGAGGGTAGATAAGACAGAAGGTCAAGATAAATGTAGCAGTATCAAAGTAAAGAGAGTAGATAAGAGAAGCAGTATCGGAGAACAGAGATTAATTAAGTAAAGGTGCTCACATGGAAGGTTGAGAGTGGTGTGTCGTTGTTGATGGCAATGTTAGGCAGGATAAATGACTCCAGGTCCAACTCTCCGGTCTTACTCTCACACACCACCACCTAAAACATTAATATCATAAATAGGGTTCCCGGACATCTCAACCAGTAGCTCCCAACTAGTGCCAAATCAACCAAGACCAACCAAACCAGTGTCAAAATATAGTACTGTACTAACCTAACCTACCCCAACCTAACCGTACTAGTTGAAATGGTCTACTGGTTGAGTTGTCCGGTCACCCATAAATAGTCGATAAGTAATTATAAACTTACATTATACTAACAATTAATGGATTAACTACTTAATACCTTTAATAGTTTTCCTTAACCACAAACCACCATGAGATAAGTAACACCCCATTCTTAACATTAATCTTCCATTACAAACTCCAATGTACTGTACTTGAATAAACTAATGAAAGCATATGGTTCTCCCGGGATTCAAATTCGGGACACCACACCCAGAACATAAGCATCTAAAATATTACACCATAACATATACAGTATGAAACTACTGCTGTAGTAGTAATGGAATGTATAAGTTGACAACAGGCCTTGTACATTTTTCTACCGAAAATGGTTCATATTGGGCCAGGATTTTTGTGTTTTAGAGTGTATAGTACGGTAATTCTATGTATGCATATACAGTATATACTCAGGCACATACCCCATTGCTGAGGGTGGCCGACTCGAGACAGAGCCCGAAGAGAAGCAACATTTAAAGTTCCAATTCTTAGGGTCCAGGACCACTGTCACGTTCCCTCGCCTATTTCTCTGCCTCGTCGAGTGGAGAATTTTACAAGGGGAGGAGGATTCCTAGCCCTGTTCTAAATAGGTAGGCCAGAAATCGTGAACCTTAGCCTCTGTAACTCAAAAAGGGCTAGAGCAAATGAGCTGTAAATGTCCACACATTTTTCCTGAATGACCTTTCCCAATTGGTAGAGATATTTGCTCAATTACTCTACTCGAATATGAGTCATAGAGGTTAATGTTCAAGAGTTTTGCCTACTTATTTTGAACAGGGTATAACTTAGCGAGGATCCTTTATAGTCCACTAGTATAGAGATGTACGAGACTGCTTGTCAAAAAAGGAGCAAGTTCAGATCCCACTCACCTCTCTCATTCCTTTCCCATTGTCCTTTCCTTCTTTCCGACCTAAGTACTCTTTCTCACACAAATGCATAGGATGGTAAAACTTATATTGCACTGACAGTATCCACACACACATACAAATTTAGCTCCTCCTTATTATTTCCAATGGTCTGTTTCTCCAAGGGAAATTAATGTAAAGAATAATCAAATAACGAATGCCCCCACGTTGCTATATCTAGCACATTTGTTTTAATTGTTTGCTCTATAATTAATTTCCAGTCAAATCATTCAACTGTATTTTCCACATTCATTATATAAAACTAAGAACACAAACACATGGTGCTTCTGTTACACGTTATACTTAGGAATCTAGATATAAGAATATAACATGTAACACCACTTCTTTTGCCTTTATATTGTGTCGTCCCTGTTTTGGTTTGTTTATTTTGCAAGTTTTACATTGTTGTTGTTGTTGTTGTTGTTCCCCAGGCTGTCTGGCCGAACAGCCCCAAGGTCTCGAGCAAGGCCAAGGCCATAAACGAGCGCCCCCAAAAAATCCTCCCTGCTTACCACTAATAAAGCCCGGGTGACCGAAGCCACTCCAAGGCAGGGAGCTGAGGAGGGTGCGGAAACGCCCGGGAAACCCAAGTCCCACCCAAGGCCCTGTGCCCCTCAGCAATTATGAAGGGAAAGTTGAGGGGTAAGGGAAAAATGTGACACTTTGGCTCCCAATCTGCCAACTTCTAGGTTGGCAGTAGGGAGGTCAATCCACGGAAAAGACACCGCCACTTGAGATCTAGAAGATATATAAGTAAAAGGAACAGTCAGAGTAAGCTATGGGTATGGCAGAGATCGCTCAGTTCTCACTCGGATAGACCAGCCCACCACCACATGACTAGAACCCAATCCTCTCAGCATCAGCTAGGAAAGGCCCTAGAAAGCCGGCTTTGGCGGGGGGATAGCTCCCCTATTTCAACTCCTTTCGGGGTTGGGCACCCGCCCAAAATATATAGTTATATAAGTCAGTATTCCTAGAGAAATCCCACCACTGCCAGTGACAATTACTGTGGTTTTACCGTATTCGTAGCTAGCCAGTATGATACGCTAGTTGTAATGGCAATACGAGTACCTCTACTGCAATAATCCAGGTCTTGCATTGTAATTTAGAATTGTAACTGAAGATATCAAATAACCTTAAAGAAGTGAGTTGGAACAGCAACATGATTCTGGCCGATGACTTGATACTTCACGTACAGGTTCCCATCCTCTTCTCTCCTGAAATACAGTATGAAAAACATCAGTTCAAGCAAAACTTAACCCTCTCGCTATCCTGTGGACTTGGGGGTTGCCGTTTCTCTCAATCTCATAATTACCTCTCCAAAATTAGTTTTCTGCCCACTGCTCACTCAAAGACAACTGCAGAGGTTGAATTAACTAAACTAAAGGTTTCTAAACACCCCTGATGGTCATAAAGGCTTTTAAGTATCCCAGAAGGACGCAAATTGCATCCTATGCGTGAAAGGGTTAAGTACAATTAAACATATTATAAAGCAGTTTGTGGATGGACTAGCAGAACACCACTATAGAAAAATAGTGCCAAAAAGATACATAGAGGGCCTTGGAGTCGGAGAGACCCTAAGTTAGTAGACGTTCTTCCTAAGTTGAATAAAATCAGTGAATATATGCCAGAATATCCAGACAGATTATATTAACTTACTGATGAGGAGGCGGCTGACACGGTATTAGCCCCACAACTGTCAAAATCTCACTGAGGGACCGTTAGAAGTCGGAGGAACATGGGGTTGCCACCATTCGACAGATTTTGATCTAACTTACCTAACTTACTGAGCTCAATATGACGCTAGAGCGTCATATAACTTATTATAGAGATATTAAGATAAGTTCATATGACGCTTTAGCGTCATATGAGTATTTTGGCCAAACCTCCATATGACGCTCTAGCGTCATATGAGTCGGAGAGTGTTAATATAGATATTGCTTGTTAAAATTAAACAGTACCGGTACTTTTGATGTATCAGACAGATTTATAGTACTATATATATGTACAGTATAGCTAGAGGTAACTGACTCACAACTGCATTACCAGTATTCTTTTTATTTTATAATATTGTTTTGCTAAATTTTCAATGCTTTACTTCCACATAGTGATTTTGATAGGTTTTTCTTCTGTATATTGTGCAGTTCCTGTTTCTATTTCTTTGTTTTGCAAGTTTCAAATATTCTATCTATATACACAGGCACATACCCCATTTTTGTTCTTTTTTTCTTACATTTTAATAATAAAAACAAAATATCTACTGTAATCCTACCTGGGCAAGAAGAGAGGTCCCGTGCAGACATAAACATTAGCATAATCTCGAGCTAACTTCCTGCAGTAGCTCTCCAAGTCATTCCACTTGTCACGGTTGAATCCCTTTCCTACCTGAAGGAATAATAACTTCATTAGAAACTGCTAATCTAATTTATAAATCTCACTCCCAACACCAAACACCTCCCAATGAAATTAATGAGAGCATGTGATCCTACCGGGATTCGAACCTGGGTTACCACATACAGATCTTAAACACTCTAACCATTACACCATCAAGACAGTATAATATACTCTGTTATATACTCTGTTCATTATGGGTAGGCCAGAAATTTCTAACCCAACCTCTCATAACTCAAATATCCATCACTATGGTTTTACTCTCTCGACCGCTGTTCTATGATGCCATTTTTGTTTGTATTCTGGCTATCATTAGACAATTTTATTCAATTTAGGAAGGACCTCTATGAATCAAGAAGGTAAACACTTTCATAAATAGCTTTTTGAATCCTACAGCTTCATTCTAATCTGTAAAACTGTCAAGTGATAGCCAGAATAAAAGGACGAAAGGCATTATTCTATACGGAAAAGCTTGCATTAAAAAAAAAAAATTATAATTGGATTACGGTAACTGAAGTAGTTCCGGAACCTCTGACATTGAGAGGTTTGTTATAGGTGGAAAAAAAAAATGGGACTACATGTAGTAGGAATATATTTTAAAGATTTTCTTTTACTTTGGGCCAGACGCCATAATTTGCTAGAATTCATGAATTGCCATAAACATTAGGCGTTTGTCACGAATCACTAGGTTAAGTTGCCCGGGCTTGACATCTACCAATAACATTTTGACAGCGAGGTTAAGTACTGTATAACCCTTGCTTTATGACTTCTACCTTTACAAGAGCTTCCAAAAAGTTATACAAAACTAATCTGATACAGTTAATTTGAATTTACATAATGTTAAATTAAGTAAGGTTAAGTTAGGTTAAAGCCATGATAAGGCAGATTAAGAATAAAGTAGGCTAGGTTTTCCTAAAGTGTGCTAGAAACCATGTTTCTTTGTGTGATTCAAGAATGAGAAATTGGTTAGGATGTGTGTTTGGAGAATGGTCTATATTATTAAGGAGCTATTTCAAGATATATGCTGTTTATATAAAATAAACTCAATAACCTGTGGAGCCATATTTGACAGAAGAAATGTTTGCTTGCAGTCCTCCTGAGTGAGGCGATGGTTGCCGGCTGCCGCCATGTGCCCACGGTCAAACCCACTCTTTTTATAGTCACGATTCTCAGACCTGGGGAGGAAACAATCTAATAAAATGTGGCACCCCTAATAATAATCATATGCTGGTATTTTATATGTCATGAGTGCCAATTCTCCAAATGGATTCACGAGCACTCACATTTTTCTTGAAGGGTAGGAGGATCTTTCCTGCAGCAAAATGCATAATTAATTCAACTCCAATACATGTTGTTTGAGGCGACTAATATTGGTTGGCTATGGAAAATGCCACATTTACTATTAAAATATATTATTGATTTTTGTTAATGGATTATGAGCAAATCCTCTGTTGGAGTATGTTTCTTGTCTGGTTAACTTTGAGGATGATGGCTTGGAATCTATCCATTGTGGCTGGGATTGTATCAAGGCTGTCAAGATGATGATTACTTTACTAAATTATGTGTATATATGTACTGTATGTATATACCTATTTTATTATATATACATATATATTAAATAGAAGACACCTGTACACTAGAGCATAGCCTACTGAAATGAGTAGGCCTAAGAGGAGATGAATATGCAATGAAATAACATGAGATGAGGTAAAACATACAGTAGCAGGAAAAATTAGTATGAGGTTTATCAACGAGGTGATGCAAACAGGTACACTGTGGTGGTTAAGCAATATAGAGAGGATTAGTAAGGATTACTGGGTAAAGATTGTTGTCTAAAGTGTAAGGAAGCCAGGCGACCAAAAAGATCTGTAATAATGTCTTGAGGAATATCTCAAGTTTAAGAGACTTAACAAAGATGCTGTAGTTGATTATGAAGAAAAACCACTCGGTGATCAAGGCTGACATTTACAGAAGCTTGCAAATATATTTCATAATGATAATGAATAATGATTTACCGGTAAGGTGTACTGTAATTAAATGTTAATTTTGCTTATACTGTAATGACAAAGGTACAAACTGTCAACAGATATTTAGCTTGTTTCCTGAAGGGTCTCTACACACTGTAAATGGATCAGAGATAAAAGGGGTACCGGTAATTATTGAAACCTGGGGCAATTGAGAACAGTTCATTATAATCTCAATTAGAATTATTCAGGATTTTTGTCTTCAGCAACAATATTATGGCTTAATGGTGTTATGTACCGGTATGTTTGAATTGATTAGATCTCTATACCTGTACAGTATATTGAATAATAAGGGTTTCATGGACTGCCTTCAATTGCCCCAGGTGTCTACAATTACCCCCTCTGATGCCCCAGGGTGATAAACCGGAGCAATTTTGTTTGAAGACCTGAATGAATAGAAGGAATACAGGAAAATTAACATTAACTAGCATTGTTTTGGCCATTTTATCACTTCCAAAGATATACCGGTAATTTGAACTATAAACCATAATTTTATCTTTACACATGCAACAATAAGGTAAATTTTTTATTAACTCCGCTTTCGTTTGACACCCTGTTTAATGATGGTAGGCCTATCTTGAGGAAACTTCATACTGTACCGAAAGAACTCGTGGATGGATAGATCTTCATGAAAATCACACTTGGAGCGTTCCACATCAGGGTTTTTAGTAACCCCATCAGCAGTAAGGTGTTCACAGACCCAGAAAGGGATGCGATTCCTTGTGTCATAGGAAACAACATAGTCGTCCCGAGATCGAACGTTTGTCAGGCCCGGAAAACCAAACCGCATAATCTGAAATTAGATTACAAAATTACCTGTGAAGTACTAATGAAAAATGTAGTATCGGTAGTTGTGTGAGGGAGTATATGAGGCTTTGAAGAGGGTGAAGATAGGTAAGGCATCAGGGTGATTATGGTAGTGATGGTACTGGTGGTTACCGTTATGGTAGTAGTTGTGAACTTGTGATAGTGGTGGTGATTGTGGTAGTACACTATGGTAGACTTAGTGATGATGGTGATAGAACTGATAGTAGTAGTGATGGGGGACATTGGTGGTGGTGATTGTGGTAACTGGTGATGGTGGTGATAGTAGTAGTGATGGTGATAGTAGTAGTGATGTTGACAGTAGTAATAATGGTGACAGTAATAGAGATGATGGTAATAGTACCGGTATATTATAATTAGTGATGGTGATAATACATATTATACATAGGCTAGCACAGTAGTGATAAGTGACAGTAATGATGATGATGGGGATAATAGCATTGATGATGGTAATAAGTAGTCACATAGTGATGAACTGATGATGATGATACTATGCTTTAACCTAGGTCTAGCCTATATCAAAATATTTATTATATTGGAGGAGACTTTTGCGGCGAGCCAGCGATATTCGCATGCTCACGGTCATGACCGTTACGCGTCTAATTTGACCGTTTTTGTCCTAAATTATCCCACATCCAGCAGTTATTTGCCTCCTGCTGGCAATATATATGATGATGACAATAAGTCCTGGGGGGATGACTGGGGACGAAGCCCGCCCCTCAAACCCAAAGCGGTCAAATTAGAAGCGAGTGTAACAAACTAACGGATGTGAGCGGTGAGCGTGCTGCGTGTGACGGTGCGAACCACGGCAAAGGCTCCTTTAATAAGTCTAGGCTAACGGTGCGAACCACGGCAAAGGCTCCTTTAATAAGTCTAGGCTAAAACCAAAATTATAGGTAGGCTAACAACAATGTGAAAGTATCGTTAAGTATTAATGGTACGGTATCACGCTAGCCTAAGTTGCTAAGCACCTGTGAAATTCTGGGAGCATTAGGAGCCACTGTCGGCAGCACGTCTGGTAGCTCGGTGTTGACAACACTGCCTTGGATGGCCGCCGCTGACACTTTCTCAAATATTGGCAGCCCCTGTGACCCACCTCCTGACCTCTGGCTCTGACCTGACCCCAGTAACCATCCCGCACCTACAGCAGAACCTAGGGCGGCTAACCCAGAGGTTGCTTTTAACAGTTTTGACAGCATTATATTGGATGGACACTGGTATATATGGAGGCCAAACTGAAATGTTGTGATTGTAATAGATATTTTAGACGAAATGCCAGACCCAACCAAGATATTTGAGCAACAAAATGAACCACTCGGCGAAAACTAGGAAATTTGCAGAGTTTGTTGATAGTCAAGGGACAAAAGCTCTTTCTTATAAAAAGTAAATTGTTTTTCTTATATTTAGGAAGCTAAATAGGCCTATTCATTCATATTTAGTCTTTAACTTAATATGTCGATACTATATATACAAAAGGCTAAAAGCCAATAGTTTAATTCCTGCACTTATGAATCATCAAACAAAATATATAGTATAGCCTATAACTAAGATTGTCTATTTTATTAGCACCTATTTCGTATTTCTTGCTATTTCGGCCAACCTATGTGCTATACACATACCAACTTGGAAGAATTTTATTAATTGCATATCATAAGTTGCTTGACACCCTCTAGGGATCAAGGTGTCTGGTAATGGACAACAATATTCGAAAACTTCGTTTATCAGAGATAACCATTTGACCTTAGGTTGATTTGTGTAGATTTAGGCATATCGCGTGGAGGCGCTGGAACGTAAACAAATATCTTCAAGATTTTTCACTGACATTTCGGCATGTATTTAAGCGCTAATCTTTGGAAAAAACTACCTCAACAAACGCTAAGTTTGAAAAGAGTAAGCCTGGAATATATACATTATAATACATGCCCTATATTGTCGTTTATTTATCTGAAAATGTGGGATTTCATCAATAACTTTCTGGCAGAATGTATATAGGCCTAGGCTAGGCCTACATTACATTCTCAAAGCTACCATTGATATATGCCTGCATTGACATTTCCCCTTGATGTAGCCCAGTATAGCCTAGTCATGTATATTTTGCAGCATAGGATAGCATACTAGTTACCAGAATACCAGCTAAGCTAGGCTATATCGGTAAGATCCTGTGTAGCGGGAGGAATTGTTTTTCAGATGCTTATTTACTAAGAAACATTGAACAATATCTTTGGTAACATTCAAGGAGACTACAGCAGGACTCTTCTTCTTCTTACCTCTGACTGGGTATAGGCTAGGCTATCCTAGTGTTTACTAGCCTAGCCATAGTATAGGGCCATAGGCTACCCCTTTGAAAGGACATTAGCCTAACCTAACAACCTTACCAATCCTAGTATTATGGGTGGGGGCTGCCGCCCTACACCCCCGCTGTTTGACATCTTTGCCTTACATTTTTGGTGTATTTGTCTGTGAAGTGGGTATTTTTCAATTTGTCGATAACGAAAATCCTCCATGCGGACTACTTATACTTTTGTAGATATTTAGGTGACAATCACCACGGTCGATCTGGGGATCCGCCGCTAATGAGCTCGTCCTGGAATCTTTAAAACTCTGAATCTTACGATTCTTTACAGGACTGACCTTGCCATTTTTATCGGCACTAGCTCAGAGAAGAGTGTTGAGAGGGGAGAAGGGGTGTTGGAGAGAGAGGAAGGTGTTGGAGTGGCTTTGTTATGTGTGTTTAGTCTGTATGCGTCGTCAGGATGTCCCCTGACTGGGTGCAAGCAAGTGAAACATGCTAGGACCGTAGGACGTACTACCGCACCCACTAAATATCCGCCGTGGCAGGGATTCGATCCCGGGTCTTTCAGATTCACACGCGAGCGTGCTCACCACTTGACCACCACAGCTCCTATATGGAGAAAAATATGGCGAGTCTATTGGTCCCTATTTTCCCAAATAAATTGTTTCTACTAAGGCGGATGTAGTGTCCTTAAAGATTATCATATCTTTAACCGGCAAGAATGTTAAGTGCGGGCGTACCGCCAGCCTTGTTTACACTACGCGTAGTGGCTTCGGACCTTTCCCCATCATGTTCCCGTCTATTTTGACTGCCTTTGGATATAAAAATACATTAACCTAACCAAACAACCTAACCTAACCTAAACAACAACAACAACCTAACCTAACCTAACCTAGTATTCATGTAGTAATGACAAGGGGCAAATAGCAGAAAATATAGCGTCGAAATAGACGGGAACGAAACTGCGAGCGCATTTTGTGATAGAGTGGTAAATGAGTGGAACGCACTGCCCCAGTATGTAGTCGATTCCGAATCAATAAGGGAGTTTGAAAGTAATCTTGATAAAGCATGGGGAAGACAAGAGTTGAAGTTTGATTATAAAGCAAAAATACAGAATAGTAAAAATTTTGAGTCTGCTACCGCCGCCGCCAACACCGTGAACGACTGCAGCAGTGCAAGTACTGGGATTATAATAATACCATTAGCCTAGTTACACCAGGCACCAAATGGTATAATTTATTTATTTATTATTATTATTATTATGTTTTTGTATTCATGTATAGTAGACCTATGTGTGTTTCAATTGAAGTGAATCTTCAGAGTTGCTTCTGGGCATTCAGGTTGGACTAATTTTTCTAAAGCTGGCAAATTTTTGGTTAAGTTATTATATATTTTGTGATCTTTTAATCAGCTCTGACTTTTGCTTGCTATGACTGTAGTCCAGCAGTCTCTCCCTCAGGTTCATCTTCATTCTACATATTGTCCAGCTTGGTCTTCCTTCCTCGTCTTACGATAATCCCTCAGTGTCGATCTTTTCAGCTTTGAGGCCATTTTGATAGTGGTACCGGTACTTTAGTTAAAGAATCAGCTGCTTGCCAGTGATAGTGACCCATGGATGCATGTTGAGGAACCTGCTTCCATGGTGGTTGGCTTTGGACTCAGCAAATCTGGGAATTTTTGGGGGGGCTTCTCTCGAGGGGGCCTTACCTTTCAGTTGGTGCCCTGAGTGTCTCCCTCTGGCCTCTGCTTCTGCGAGTGAAGTTGGTTCCCTTGTCCTCAGCTTTTCTCTTCATATTTTCCGTTTCATCTTTCTGAGTGTCACCATCTCAATTATAGACATAGAAATCTTAGATTTGGTTACTTTATGTCATACCGGTAATTGATTAAGTTAGGATAAATTAGAACTGTTGGATATATTGAATACATAATTTGGACTGAGGTACACAGCTCCTTGGTAAGGTGATTTTCTTTACAGTTTATTCTGAGAAATGAAGCCCTGAAACTTTATCGGAGTATATTGCGTCAGGCTCAGCATCTGCCAGACACCACACAGCGCAGGGAAGTGCGGGATTGGGCGCGGACAGATTTTGAAGCACACAGACACTACCAAGATGAGGTACCATACTGTACTTAGTTTTTGTTCTTGATTTTATTAGTTAACCCCTTCCATACCGGCGAGTGTGACGTCCTTTTAACTTTATTCTGGCTACTATTAGATGGTTTTATTCAGCCTAAGAATAACAAGCAATTAACAGGCTTTGAACTATCTCATTAACCCTTTTTATTACCACAGATCTATCTTTAAAAACTGCATAAAATCGTATAAATATAGTTAGAAAACAATAAGAAAACGTCGCCGGTACAGAAGGGGTTAATAAAATTGAATGAAAAAATTGTCATGCTATATTTTAGTGTATTTGAATAAACACTGTTTCTTGTGAATTGACAGTGTCTTTTCTTGATACTGGTCCACAGTCAAATATTTCTTTTTTTAATTTCATGCTATAACCATGCTTGCTCATGTAAACCGATACATCTCTCCATGACACCATCAAGTAGAAAATGTCAGTAGGAGCCTATACCCTGTTTCTTTTCAACTGACGATAAATTGAATCCCTTAGCATATACCACAATTTTATCTTTGTATATACTGTACAATAATAAAGACTACAAATAATGGACTTGGCTTTCGTTTGAAACCCTGGTTCCCGGAGAAATGTTGGACATAAAAATTAACAATAATGGCGGTGTCACACGAGCGATATTTCCGGCAATTTTTTGGAGCAATTGTAGTCTGGCAGGCTTAAAATTTCAGTTACATCAGAAATCAGCCACCTAACATAATTTACCATCAGTCTAGCTCCCGATCCCAGTGTAAAAATGCCTCAAAATATCACAAGAAACAACTTGCTCATCGAAAATTGCCGGAAAAAGCGCTCGTGTGACACTGGCTTAAGAGCTCTTGTGTGATACCTCCTAGACTCTGTTTCTTTTCAACTGACAGTAAATTGCAAAGTTCCCATCAAGATTTCTTGGTTATTTTGAAGATTGTGTCGTGAAATATGGTGCTAATTATATAAACTTGGTCTTAACATGATGCAGAGATATAGTAGATTCATATTTTTCTATTAAGCATCGAGAAATTAGCTGCTAACTAAATGTAAAGATGAAATTAAAGTTTATTGTTCAAATTATGTCTTGGGAAGTGATAAAATGGCCAAAACAATGCTATATCACGTTAAATTCCCTCTCGTATGCATCCAAGTCTTCAAACCAAATTGCTCCGGTTTGACACCCTGGCGGCTGGCTACCCCAATTTACAAACCTCACCTAGCTTTGCCACATTTTTACCCATCCAAACGGTCTCGGGAAGTTACCGGTACCTAAAGTTTTGTAACCATTCTGATATATAATCTACAGTGTAGTGTTCATTGCTTAGTTTTGTAACCATTCTGATATATAATCTACAGTGTAGTGTTCATTGCTTAGTTTTGTAACCATTCTGATATATAATCTACAGTGTAGTGTTCATTGCTTAGTTTTGTAACCATTCTGATATATAATCTACAGTGTAGTGTTCATTGCTTAGTTTTGTAACCATTCTGATATATAATCTACAGTGTAGTGTTCATTGCTTAGTAGAAAATATATGTTGCCTTATTTTATACAATACTCATATAGTTGATATATTCTTACAGGACATTATCAAGAGATTGATAATGCAGGGGAAGCAGCAGCTTGAGGAACTAGAGAAGACAATCGGTCGAACTAAATGATACTGCAGTTTAGAGGATTCAATAATTTATTTACAGATTTTTTAATTTATATACATACTGTATATAGTATTAATCTATGTATATAGGATACAGGTACAGTACATGTACTGTACTTCTGTAGTTTAGTAAATGTCAAAATGTTTCTGGAATCAATAATCTCTAAATGTTTTATATTTATACAGTACTATATGTTAATTTTTCTTTATGAATAATATGATTTTGAAATGAATAAAATAGCTATTTTGTAAAATTAAGAGAAAGTTGACTACCATACGTGATATAAATAATTATGTTATGTTTTCCATTTTTTTCACTACCATCTTTACCAAGAACATCATCATATTACTGTTATGTTTATCCAGTACACTAGTCCATTATGTCTTATGGTAAAACATAGCATTAAGGAGTGATGTGGATGAGCTGCCTCCCCTGCCCCTGGGGGTAAAGAGCCTTCATCTTACATTGGAGGACAAAATAAAGAATATACTGTACCTCACATAGCCTACTGGGTGTCATTTAAAGTGACTAAAGGGGGGATAGTGTTAGTTCATCCTATACCGAACAATTTTGTTGCAGGTCTCCCTTTATATACGATTGGGTTACATTCTTGAAAACCGGATCTTAGATAGAAAAATCATATAGCGAACCCTAAAATTGATGGGGTAAATGGGGATGCGTTCTCGGACTAGCCAAAGCCCAAACCCAAATACTGTACTTAAAAACCTATAGGCCTAATAATATTGTAAATCGGGGCATCGGATAATGAGGTAGGACGTACGTGTACTATATTGGCATTGTCTTGGTATAAAGTGGCTATATCAGTCATCATTTATAATGAGGTAGGACGTACGTGTACTATATTGGCATTGTCTTGGTATAAAGTGGCTATATCAGTCATCATTTATAATGAGGTAGGATGTATGTGTACTATATTGGCATTGTCTTGGTATAAAGTGGCTATATCAGTCATCATTTATAATCGTAAAAACAAATACTGTACAGTACTAAGCTTTCAATAGAAGAATGAACTACTGTAGAATTTATACAAGATACCGTATTCAGTACAGTATATACAGTAGAGGAAAATACTGTATATACTGTACTTTACAGTAGTACCAGTAGCTATAGTATAAATACTGTATATACTGTACTTTACAGTAGTACCAGTAGCTATAGTATAAATACTGTATATACTGTACTTTACAGTAGTACCAGTAGCTATAGTATAAATACTGTATATACTGTACTTTACAGTAGTACCAGTAGCTATAGTATAAATACTGTATATACTGTACTTTACAGTAGTACCAGTAGCTATAGTATAAAGATATTTTCTGCATTTGTACATTACAGTACAAACATGAGTATTAGTTTGTAATAAAATGTTGTATTACTGTATTTCAAGATGTGTTATTAAATATTTCCCCAGGTGGTTTGCACAAGTTGTATTAGAAGAGAGTGAATATTTTCCTTTCACATTAGGGGCTTGATCGGGATTTTCTCTTAACCCATTCAGTACCGGTGACATCCTTTTAATTATATTCTGGCAAATATTGTACAGTTTTATTCAGCTTAGGAAGGATGTCTAACCGTTAAATGATGACAATCTCGATTAATCCTATTAGCTACCATATATCCTTCCTAAGCTTCATAAAATCGTCTTAATGCAGCTGAAATAAAAACAAAAAGACATCGCCGATACAGAAGGGGTTAAGACAGGGATGGGTCATGTTATCTTTGCTGTTTAAGATAACATGGCCCATCCCTGGAGGTGTTTGGTGTTGGGGGTGAAATTAATAAAATATAGATTAAGAGACCTTGGTGGCCCTGGTCTCTGGGTATTCTCCTGGGTGACCTAGATGTGTGTGAATTTTGTGTTTTGTCTGTGTTTGATCGTTGTTTTGTCTTGTGTTTTGTGTTTTCCTGTTCTTGCTCTGTCTTGAGTCGGCCACCCCCAAGAAAAATAAAATAAAAAATAAAAATAAAATAGAGAAAAATAAAAATAAAAAATAGGAAAAGTGGGAATTGGGCCTGAGCATATAGATAGATGGATAGAATAGATTAAGAGAAAATGTATTATTCAGCTATCTCATTATCTTTATAGCCAAATATGGTGTTTCTTAAGAAAACTTGACAATAATAGGATGCAGAGACACTTCTTGAATTTTATTATAGAGAAATGAGCAGCTTAGGGAGCAAAATATTTGGCAAACTGAAGTAAATCGAGTATAGTGTTCTACCTATCCGGTTGGTGACAATTAATGTGAAGCATTAAGGGGGGGGATTTTACTTTTATAAATATGATTATATATATATATATTTTTTTTTTTTTTTTTTTATATGTGTGTGTGTATTAGTTTGCTCCTTAGACCTCTACCAGGGTTAAACAAAATATATGAATAAAATCATAATACAAAAATAACCCCCAAGATATCCATCAAGATAAATTTGTACAATTTATCTCGAAGGGGGTGCTTTAATATTGATGGAGGTCTAGCGAGGACATTAAATAAATATATAAATAAATCAATAGGCCAAAAAATAAACTCTACCCCTTTAATATTGGCTATGCAAGCCAATAGAAAGGCAGCGTTACCAATTCCTGCCAGGTTAGTTTTAATATAATCTATAGTCGGTTCATTATGGGTAGGCCAGAAATCCCAACCCCAACATCTCGTAACTCCAAAACGACCTAACTAACTGAGCTAATATTTTGACCATTTAGGAAGAGTCAGCCAAGGAATAGGTGTGAAAATGTACAGCCCATTTGCTCTTGCCCTTTTGTTATACAGGGGTTAAGGTTCACAATCTCTGGCCCACCTATAATGATTGGATTATAGATTATAGTCCATTCATGGGCTTTAATTAAACACAGGGATTTTGGACCAAAATATTTTCGATTCTGGGCGAATGGCTGGGCGAAAATGAAATATAAGACCATGTATAGAAGCAGCTCGTCGAGAAAAATCGAATGGCACCAAGTAGAATTCCCTAGGACCTATAGTTTGGGCTACAGAGGACTTTTAAAGTCCAAAAAACGGTCATTTGGGCCCTCCAGGAAGGCTAAGTCAAATACGAAATCCTAAACTAATAGTCCGATTTCAATTCTGTTTGCGCCATTCGATTCAGCGTGTCAACATGTACTTTTGGTAAAAAAATTGAACAAAATCCATACATACAGTAGATAACTCGTCTATGGAGTTTGTTAACTTTAAAATATGCCTATTGAGCCTAAAAAATGGTCAAAATTAAAATATGTATATACCGTTGGAATCGCAACGACGAGACGATCTCAAATATACCATCCGCAATTGCATTATTTAATTAATTTTATGTAAACTTAGGTTGGATCGTCTCTATAAATCTCACCTGCAAGCACTCTTGATTGAGTACTTCATATATTGCTCGACAAGTTTCAGGAATAATGCGAGACAAACTATGCTTGGATAATCTTTTAGTATACTGCAAATAAGTGTAGCTGCATTCATTTGAAACAAACATGAGGTGTTGCCTCCAGTAGAGCTTCTGCCGATATACACTCCCTCCTATTGGCATCTGCTTGGATATATAGGTTGTATAACTGTCCTGTGATTATTGTTGTTGGGGACCATGGTGATCATACCGGACCCACTGACCCAGCCCTGCCGAGCTCCTACTCTGACCACTGGCAGACTTTGACTGGCCAATCACTGCCCGGCTGCCGTGTGGACAACACCGCAAGCGTGTTTAACAGACTTTGCCCGGTGAAGGGGCACAGCCCGCCGGACACTGCTCGATCGTGTAGACGGGGCTTAAGAGACAACCCTGAGTGGAGGAGACCAAAGGGAAATGCACTTTGACTCTTTGTTAAAATAAGATGATCGATAAATGTCGAGAGTTACCTAGAATGGGAAAAGCTGCATCCTGTTTGTATGGAAACTTGCTCATTGAAATGTGCTGGGGTTAGAGTTAGAGGGAGAGTGTGCTGTAAAATTGCATGTCCTTAACCCTTGTCTAGCGGGGGGGTTTTTGGGCTTATTTGGGCATATTCAGGCCCTCCTGCATGATAAATCAAGTATCTGCATGAAAAAAACATTATTTAGCAAAAAACTAGGCGCTAAAAGCTTCAAAATGAGACCAGAACGAGCTACGTAGCACTCGTGGTTCTCATACAGTGATACCAGTAACATGGGAGTTTAGCGTATAGCGGCATATTTTTCCCAGCTATGCTCACTACTGGCTACACTGCCGGCCTCTCGGGAACACAGGGAACATGAGTTAATGGGCGGCGGTAAGCCCTGGGAGTCTGCTGTCTGGCCCGATGCGCTCCCGGCCATTTGCACTCGATTTTAACCCTTTAAAAGCCTTAATAATGCTCCTAACTTGCTGCTAATTGGAACCGGACTTAAGTCCGACCCCGATCATTAAGGGTTAATTATTTAATGGTTCACTTCTTAATTTATTTCACAAGTTAACACAATCCTAAACACTCGTCCATATTGTTATGCTCTAGTGTTCATTTTTGGAACTAATATATAGTTTTTGAGGATAAATGAGGATTGTAATATGTAAAGATGTATTGTGCAAAAATGTATCAGTCTTCTGGTTAACTGATTTGGCCTGGGAATGAGATACAATTTATAAATATGACTGCTTACCTTGTAGCTCGACATAAATGAAATTCAGTTTTGTAAACATGACCAATCAGCTGTGTGGACTAGTGGATAGCTCCTTGATTTCCTAGCCAGGAGGTGGGTGTTTGCGCCTCGTTTGGGCGTGAAGGTTTTTCCACCAACCCCGGTTGGTTACCGTCTGCCTTTAGCAAGGGGATGGGTAATGGTTTCTGTTGGCTGTTACAGTACTAGTGAATCGCGAAGGAGAGAAATTTCGCTTAATAATAATAACTATTATTGAAGGTCTGCTATCTTGGTTCCTCCTTTGGATAAACAACGACTGAATTTATGTGCGGTATATATATTTTTCCTTTGATTATGGTTTGCAAATTTCATATACACGTTATGATATCAATATTTATCTGTTTATCTACTGGAATTGATGGAAGTACTGCCTGAAAAGAAGTAAGTAAGTAACTCCACCTTAGAACAATTTTCATGCCGTGCCCCTACTCGCCCAACAGCAAAAACTTGAGTCGGTGAATGCCAGCCATGTTTAGGAGAACTCGCGATCAAAGTCCAGGAAGAGAAGAGTGTGCTGTAGCTCTGTCTATGGTTCTGTCCTGTCCTGGCGGGGAGCACGGTACCTCTGATGCCACTACCAGTTTGGACATTACACTCGGATACCATAGACTCTAGCCCACTCATACGAAATCGGGGACCACATAATTATGTTTTTCTTTATGCAATTATAACTATCTGGATTGATTTTTTGATAGAACTTTTTTTTCAATAAATCGTATACTGTATATAGTTTTGTAGTTGATTTATAGAAAATAATATTGATAAGTTGGTTTCCAGAGATATACTTCCATAGTTAGAAATAGGTGAAGTCCACGAATATTTATGAGTGGGCTAGAGACTGGTATCCGAGTGAACATTTACTGCCATTACTAAGTAGGTAATTCTTTAAGTTTATGATTTGCTAGAACAAAAGTAAAGAAAAAAATGATTTTCATCATGCGAATGAAAAAGCTTTCCAATGATCTTACAATAGTATCCTTTAGTGCAATGCTTTTTAAGGGGTACGTGTATCCCTTGGGGGTGCAAATCCTATAAGAGACATGCTGTTCAATTAAATTCATGGAGAAACTTCCTAAACTCCATACAATTCTCTAATGATATCCTGAATAATGTGAAGAGCTGGGTGTCTTCCTATGCTGAGAGTTAAGCCTAATGTTTTAGCATGTTCCATAATTATCTTCTAATTTGTATTTAATCTCGTCTATCTATCTATCTATCTATATACTCAGGCCCAATCCCTATTTTTTTTTACCATATCTACTAATTTGCATTTAATCTTGTCCATCTATCTATCTATCTACTCAGGCCCAATCCCCATTTTTTTTTTTTTTTTGTAGCAGACCCAAACCTGTGCAATCTTCTACCTGGACAAGCCCTTCCTGGTGGCCAATGGTGCGGGTTTTGCCCTGCCCAAGAACTCCTCTCTAAAAGAAAGGCTCGATTCCACGTGAGTGTGTATTCACAGATTTTGCCTAAGGGAGCCCACCTCGCTTTTTTTGTTCTCTTTCTCTCCCTCTCTCTTTGGCTTGTATCCATTCGGCCCCATTCAGCCTACTATTTTAAGACGTTTACCCCCATCCAGGTGTCAATATTTTCCTGGCGAGCGGTAGCGAGCCAGCATATATATAATTTTGCTTTGACAGCAAGCTAAATTTGTACATTTTTCGATAGAAAAATGTCTCCGGCGAAGCAAGATTTCTCCATACAATGCTGGCTCGCTATCGCTCACCAGGAAGAAATTGACACCTGGATGGGGATAAATATCTTAACATAGTTGGCTGAATGGGGCCGAATAGATACAAGCCAGGGAAAGAGAGAAAAGGAGAGAAAGATAAATAAAAAAACGTGACCCCCTTAAAATATTGTTTTAGTTGATAGATCGTTCTTAAACAATGTTATTATAGTAATGAAAATACCCATTGTGATCCCGTTTGGGGAGCTTCCTCTAGAACCAAGGCATCAGATCTATACTGTATATACTGTATGTATGATTATAATATTTTCCAAGATGATTCATAACAATATGCTTTACTAAACACTAAGCTGAAGTGTCATTGTAATGCCCTCGAAAATATCCCACCGCTGCCACCAATGAAATGCTGGGTGTGAAGGGAATGCATGGTCTCCTGAAAACTCCCCAGGGCCACTTAGGGTCAACCTTTCCTGGTGCCTGGCGCGGGGCTCGAACCTCTGAAGGGAGTTTAACCCTCCTAAAAACCCACAGGTTTTGAGATGCCTTGGGTGGGGTTCGAACCCTGGTTAGTGACCATGGCCCCTAGGTCAACCAGGCCCGCGCGCTAACCCACTGTACTACCACGGACGTACAAAAGTATAGTAACCTTAGTCCGATTTGTAAGAACCAGGTGATAGTCTCGTGGTGATTCACGTGATGAGTTTATTGGACTTCCCATCAACGACTATTTTACACTATACCTGACGGCAACTCGGGTAGTACATTATTGGGGTTGCGGGATATTTTCGAGGGCATTACAGTCATGAAATAGTTTGGCAGTGGCTGGACTGATATAAAACATATATGATTTTTTATATCAGTATTAGGAACTTGAAGGAGTTTGGTCTGGTGCAGTACCTAAACCGTCGGTCTCTCACTGGTCTGGAGTACTGCCTCAAACGTCAGGGTCGGGGCTCGAACCTCCGACCACTGGATCTCAAGGACTTCTTAGGGGTCTTTTCGGTCTTCGGTATAGGTGAGAGACTTTATCGGCCGTATTGCTAACCTCTTGGGGAGTATGGGGCATTTTGAGGGAGTTAGAGGGATATTTAAGATAGTTACTCATGCAGAAAGATACCCGAGAAAACCCGTATCCCCTGCAACCCTTTCCATGTAAAATAACCCATTCTTTTTTTCTTACAGGTGTGATAATATCCCTGGCGGTGTTTATGGTGATGTTGTCGACTCTGATGCCTCAACACCACCCCTGAGACGCAAAACAAATACTTTTCTGCAGGATGGATGAGCCCCTTGTTTACTTATTCTGTATAGGCCTCTCCCTCTCTTCTTTTGTTTTTTCCCTTATTTAGCCTTTTTTTTTTTTTTTTCTCCCTATTTAGCCTATTTCTTTTTCTGCAGGATTGATGAGCCTTGTTTACTTTTTCTGGATAGGACTTTTTTCCCATTTTTTTTTATGCAGGAAGGATGAGCCCCCAGTTTACATATTCTGTATAGGACTTTTTCCCGTTTATTTATTTTTCTGCAGGGTTGATGAGCCCCCTGTTCACTTATTCTGTATAGGACTAATTTTTGTTATTTTTTGTCTGCAGGATAAATGAGCCTCCTGTTTACTTATTCTGTATAGGACTCTCCCCCCCCCTATTTTATTTTTTCTGCAGGATTGATGAGCCTCTAGTTCATTTTTTCTGTATATGAGGATTTTGTCCCATTTATTCTTTTTCTACAGGATAAATGAGCCCCCAGTTCACTTCGGTACAGTATATGAGGATACTTTTCCCATTTATTCTTTTTCTGCAGGATTGATTAGCCCCCTGTTCACGTTTACTGTTTAGGAGGACGATTTTCCCCCGTTGTATTATTTTTTCTGCAGGATGGACCAGCCCCCACTTCAGTATATGAGGATTCTTTCCCCCATTTATTTTTCTTCTGCAGGATTGATAAACCCAATGTTCACTAGCTCTATATGTAATCATGTGGTCGTTAACCAAACTCGCCCTTCTATATTTTGTATATATTCATTAATATTTATGTATTTATTTATTTATTTGTTGTTTCAATGTCTATTGTTCTTAAGGGGAGGTGGGTCGTTTTTCTAGACCCCCTTCTCTCTCATGTTTAGCCCCATTATTTTTCAGATTTTAATATGTTTGCCCCATTAGTTTGTCGAGTTTAAGTCCCATACAATCCAGGCTTTGCTATCGCCCGCCAGGAAGAAATCGACACCTGGATGGGAATATAATATTACGTCTTAAAACAGTAGGCTGAATGGAGCCGAATGGATACAAACCAGAGAAAGAGCGAAAATGAGATACAAAAAAAGCAGGTTAAGCTGTATAAATTTCTCTAACGTTATTAAGAAGACAATGAAAAAGACGCTATACTACTAAAAGGAATAGAACAATAATAATATAACTTTATACAGCATTCATGGTTTTCGAGATTACAGTTGAGGGGGGTCACCGTTTTTTTTTTTTTTTTATATTTATCTCCTTTTCTCTCTTTCCCTGGCTTGTATCCATTCGGCCCCATTCAGCCAACTGTTTTAAGACGTTTATCCCCATCCAGGTCTCGATTTCTTCCTGGCGAGCGATAGCGAGCTAGCATTGTATGGAGAAATCCGGCTTCGCCGGAGAAAATTTTCTATCGAAAAATATACAAATTTAGCTTGCTGTCAAAACAAAAATATATAAATGCTGGCTCGCTACCGCTCGCCAGGAAAATATTGACACCTGGATGGGGGTAAACGTCTTAACATAGTAAGCTGAATGGGGCCGAATGGATACAAGCCAAAGAGAGAGAAAGAGAAAACAAGCGAGGTGGGCTCCCTTAACAGCGGGTGAGAATAGATTATAGGAATGTTCTTTGTTGGTCTTAGTAAATATTAAGACTAAACAATTGGTGTTCTCATTCCTTCCTGGCTCACTATTATAAGAATTGAAATACTACGGATTTATTAGGAGAGAGGGAGTGTTGCAATAGATAGGTACACCATGAAGACCATTTATTAAATATATATATATAATGATAATGTCGGACATGTTGCGAGAGAGGTATCTTGACCAGGATTCGAACCAACTCACTCCAGGTAAATTTGGGAGAGTTGAGCACTGTGACCATATCTATCTATATCTATCTATTTATCTATCTATCTATCTATATATCTATCTATCCATCCATAAACTCCCTTTATGACGTCACAACAATATTCCTTATAGAAGAAAACGAGATCATGAAGGACTCGTTTAATCCAACAAATAATGTCACAGTTATGTTAGTGTTTTGTGTCCCTGTCCCTGCTTGAGAAGTGATGTTGGTTCCATGTTATGTTTCTGATCATGATAGCTATACTAGAATGTGGGCTTGGGTGAGGCCTGGTCCTATCCAGAGTGAGGTTTGGAATCCTCTACCCAACCTTAGCTGTTTCTGTCTGTCTCTTTTACTGTCCTACTTTTTCTTCTGGGGACAGGGGTTTAGGAATCCTCCTCCCCTTGTATATTTATTTTACTCGATGAAACAGAGAAACGAGCGAGGGAACGCGAAAGTGGTCCCGGACCTTGAGAATAGGAAATTTAAATGTTGTTTCTGATCGGGTTCTGTCTAGGACAGGTTGTGACAGGACATGAACCAGCTCCCACTGAAGTCAACGAACACCTAATGATTCCACGGGCAGACATGAAGAATACCCAAGAGGAGGCTGATGTCATAATGATACATCAACTACTCACCATTGCAAAATATAGTCCAGATGCTTTTATCTGCATAATTTCAGATGACACGAATGTCTTCGCCCCACTGTTACACTTCTATCCTGATTAACAGCTCACCTGCTCATTGACAATGAAATCCACATATGTAAGGACTGGATAATAATTGATATTAAAATGAGTGCACCGTCACACGAATATATTGCGAGACAGTTATTGGCTGCTCATGCATTATCGGGATGCGACTCAGCGGCGAACTTATGAGGGATAGGAAAGATGAATGTGGTGAAAGTTTTTCAAGCAGGGCAACAACTTTGTAATCTTGAAAGCCGGTGCTGTAATAGCTGATGTTGTCCAGGAGTCTACCAAGTTTATAGCTGCTTGCAATAGATATGATGAGGCGGCAATGATGACTGATGTTCGAATCAAACTATGGAAAATGAAAACAGAAGAAGCAATGAAAACCTCTGTTCCAAAACTCATATCTCTACCTCCAACGGATGAATCATTTCGACTCGGTAACCGGAGAGCCCACCTTCAGGTTTGTATCTGGAAGCACACATCAGAAGGTAACCCTGTTCAGCTGGAACCAAACCTGCACAGTTTGGTTGTCAGACACAGTGAACAAACTCTACCACCCCCTAAACTTCTACCTGAAATAGCAGCAGCACCTGAAGGCATCCTGAAATTAATCAAAGGCAGTTGTGAAAGTTGCATGCATCGAAATGTTCATGCTCATCAGAAATGCTGTCATGTAGGGTTTATTGCAAGTGTGAGGGAGGCAGCGTGTGTTACAACAAGTGCACACACACAGCTGCAACAGGCACACAAGAAGAAGATGAAATAACAGAAGTGAAACTATGAAAAACTAGAACAGTGAACATCAGTGAGCATAGGAATTGTGAAATATGTTTTTAGTTTCCTAGTTAATATAAGATACACGGCACCCTTGAAAGATTATTTCACATTCTGTAAGTAACCTGAAAGAACGCCAGGTGGTAAGTGGCCTTTTAATCCCATTGACACAACACACTCATGCTAGTTATTTTATTAAATATCACAGAATTTCATTACCTAGTTTCTTATAACCAATTGTTTTCTTGATCAAAACATAAATCCATATTATTCCATGTTACCTAACCCTCTAAGGATTATGACGCATTTCAAGTTAATACTGGCTATCATTAGATGATTTTATTCAACTTGAGAAGTGAACTGCAGGAATCAACATGCTATTGACTATCCCAATTAACCCTTCGACTCCCACAAAACTCTCCCGAACTTTAATTTTTTTCGAATGATTGCCAACATAAAAAAAAAGGCGTCCTTGAGTCCTGAAAGGGTTAAAATTAATATAACTCCTTACCCATCCACCAATATACCTTTCACTATAGTAACATAACGTGGCACAATACACACATACATACATACACACACACATATCATGTACAGTTGCCCACATCAGTTCTGTTCCTCTCTGTGATCTTATGTAGGGCCATCACCACAGAAAGCTGGATGTGATGGAGATAAGCTGCTTGAGGAGTATAATGTGGAGTGACTAGTAGAGACAGATTGAGGAATGAAGGGGTATGTAGGAGAGTAGGACAGCAGGAACCCTGTCGGCCAGAGTGGACAGATGGGTGCTGTGCTGGTATGGACATGTTGACCGAATGGGAGATTAAAGGCTCGCAAAGAGAGTATATGACTCAGATACAAGGGGAGGTAGAGGGGTAGGAAGACCTCCGTTGAGATGAAGAGATTGTGTAGTACAAGTGTTGGAAGATAGAGAGATGACTGTAGAACACGCAAGAGAAGTGGTAATAAATACGAATTAATGGAGAATGCTTGTTAATAGATGAGTGATAACGTGGTTGTTGAGAGAGGGGGTCGGGCGCCAGTTGGTCTAGATAATAGTCCGTCAGGCGCCTGGCCCGGGGAGCCGGTATATATAAAGGGTCATACCTGGATGTGAGGTGGGCGGGCATTGTGGTGTGCTCCACTGCGTGTCTGCCTGCTGAGACCGGAACCTCTCCGGAAGGTCTGGGGCCGGGGAAATGCTGGAGGCCCCTAGTGATCCTTGGTCACTAGGTCATCTCCTGGGCGACCTAGATGTATGTGAATTTATATATGTATATTTTGTTTATGTTGCGTTGTGTTGTCCCTGTTCAGGCTCTGTCTCGAGTTGGCCTCCCCCAGCTGTGGGGTATGTGCCTGTGTATATACTGTACATACATACAAGTCAGTTATATTATGCTTCCTTCAGTACATAATATCATGGAGTGGCTACAAATACATGTGGCAAACTGTACATGCACATATACATCACATCCAACCACACACAAAACTACGTCATACATTTCTACATCAAAAATATATATAGGAAAGGGAAAAAGACAAAATTGATATGTACTAGATACTGGTCTTTATATGAGTATAATACAGACTTAACAAGCATGTTTCTTACAAAGTACTATATACAAACCTTGGCCTCACCGTGTCAGGATAAAGCCGGTATCACACGAGCGCTTTTTCACTCAACATTTATCCTCAACACTGGTCTGGCAGCTTATGAGGTAAATATTTAATATTTTTCCGTTACCTAAATTCATCTATCATCAGTCTAGTTTCCGATACCAGTGCAAGATACTCCAGAAATGTTGCCAGAAAAATGTTGATCATCGAATGTTGACTATAAAAGCTCTCGTGTGACACCGGCTTAAGACTGTGACAGCATATAGACCTAACTGGACGCTATATACCTCGGCGATTCTCACACCAAGGATACACTATTGGGAGCCAAACTTTCACCTGTTTTTTCGGATTAATTACTGCAAAACTCGATCTAATACTAGCGATTTTTGGACAGCAGGATTTTTTCGGATGAATTACTGCGAAGCTCAATTAATACCATTTGCGAATCTTGAACGATAGGATGTTTGGATTAATTAATGCATAATTGATTTCTAATACCACTTGCGATTCTGGACAACAGGATTTTTCGGATTATTTACTGCGAAACTAAATTTTTACCACTTAAACATCTTGAACAACAGAAATTTCCGGATTATTTACTGCGATTATTTATATTACTTTTTTTTTTTTTTAGGATTAATTACTGCAAAACGCTTTCTAATACTACTTGCGCTTCTGGGACGATGGGATTTTTCGGATGATTTACTACGAAGCTCAATTTATACCACTTAACCCATACTGTGCCGGCGTCTATACATTATAATCTGGGGAAACAGTTTGACGATTCCATTCAGCTTTAGAAGGATCTGTGGGAGCTAAAAGGATTAAGGGGAGATTTCCACTTGAGGGACTTTTTTCTGGACCCCTTTCACCCTCATGTTTAGCCCCATTGCTTTTGAAATTTTAAGACGTTCGCCCCATTAGTTGGATTATTTTTGAACTTTCGCCCCATTTCTGTCAATTTTAAGACCTTTCGTTCCATTTAGCTGTCGATTTTTTCCTGGCGAGCGATAGCGAGCCTGTATTTTAAGAGGAATCGGCCTTTGGCCTGGACATTTATCTTTAAAAGGGGTCTAGGGGGTGTAGTTTTAAGATTGATGGAAGTCTAGGGAACTAACTAATAACCTCCCCTTAACACGAGATAGTTAGTAGTCTTTTAATGGTTAGAGGTCCTTCCTAAACTAAATAAAATCATTTAATAGTTACCAGCATATAATTAAAAAGACGTCACCACGTTTGCCCTTGAACTTTGGGAAAAAAATATATGGCATTAAATTGGGTTTGGTAGTAACTATATGAGAAAAAACTAGGTGTCAAAAGAATGTCCCTCGATCGACACAACAATAACACCCTGAGAGAAGGAGCACATTTGTCAGTCGGGTACTCCTCCTCACAGGGTATGTAGTTATCGAGGCTGTCAACGTGTCGGAGTTTATATTAAGGGGGTCCACCTAGCTTTTGTTTTTATCTTTCTCTCCCTCTCTCTTTGGCTTGTATCCATTCGGTCCCATTCAGACTACTGTTTTAAGACGTTTATCCCCATACAGGTGTCGATTTCTTCCTGGCGAGCGATAGCGAGCCAGCATTGTATGGGAGAAATCCGGCTTCGCCGGAGAATTTTTTCTATCGAAAAATGTACAAATTTAGCTTGCTGTCAAAACAAAAATATATACTGTATATGCTGGCTCGCTACCACTCGCCAGGAAAATATTGACGCCCGGCTGAGAGTATTCTATCACACACACACACACAAACAAACAAACAAACACACACACACACACACACAAACAAACAAACACCTACACTGAAGAATGTCCCATATACTATAATTCCCCCCAGCTGTCTCTCCTTATTTTATATTCTTCTTTTGTTCTCTACCGAGGATTACCTCCCATTGTAGTAGGCTTTACCTGACCCTACCTGTACGGACCCGTAGGCCATTTCGTCTTAACCCTTTTCAAACTCCTCATTTGATCTCTTCCGACGTTTGACATTCCATTCTAATTGGCTTTGCCTGACCTACAGTCCGTTGCCTCATTAACCCTTTTCCAATTCCCTCATTTAATCTCTCCCAAGGATTTAACTCCCATTATTAGCCTCACCTGACCCTACCAGAACAGTTTTTGTATGTATGTATGTTTGTTTGCATACGTGAGCGTTTATGTATACGGGCATGTGCACACTTACTGCATGTTCTTATGTTCTTATATATGTATGTATATGTATGCGTATTTATGTGTGTACGTATGCGTATATATGTATGTTCTGTATATATATGAGTAAAATAAATGTGTACTGTATATGCACTGTAAATCACTTACTCTCATGGTTAATTTATGATAATTTGTATTTTGTACTAGCATAATTATTGTATTAATTTCTTGTTTTAATGTAAAGTATATTATACTCACCCATTGTAAACTGGGCTTACCATTTTCATATCTGTACATCTCATGTTCATCCACTAATTGTAAAATGTGTATTTTCAGCTCATGAGGCTGTCATTCTTTAATAAACCGTTTATTATTATTATTATTATTATTATTATTAAACGTCTTAAAACAGTAGGCTGAATGGGACCGAACGGATACAAGCCAGAGAAAGAGAGAAAAAGGAGAGAAAGAGAAAAAAAAACAGGTGACCCCCCCTTAACCTTATTACCAAGTCTCAGTCTCGCTGGGACAGTCACCCATTTATAGGGAGAATTTGGCCACCCACATTTTTATTTTTTTATTTTAGCGTTTCAATATTAGATGTTAGTTCTGTGAGCGAAGGAAAAGTTTCTTGACAACGTTCCACAAATAGAAACTGTAAGGGAAAAGTTGCCAGTAAAGTGCTCCTCCTCAGATGGTGTGTTAGGTATTATTATTATTATTATTTTTTTTTTTTTTTTGTTTTTTTTTTTTTTTTTAGTTCGCTCCCTAAATGAATTAAATGATAATCTGTTGACTTTACTAATGCTACTGCCGGGGGATTTAGGTCGTTTCTTTAGGAATCAATTGGATCATGAGAAACACATGGCTAAGAAAGTTAACATGCCCTATTTTGTCTATAATCCCCAACGAAATTCTACTTTTGTATAATGAGTTATAATATAGGGTTAAGCGCCCCATTAATTACTCTTTCCATTCACCTATTCATAGCCTCCGATAGTGCAGTTGGAATGAATGTACTTGCTAAGATTGGTATGCAGGATTCGAAACTGCATAATAAATCGTAGGCTTGTGCATCATTCTTTTAACTGTCTTCGTGGCGCAATGCATAAGTGTGTTGATTTTCGGTGTGAGCGTCCTGGGTTCGAATCCCCGGACTGCCACATGTGTTTGTTAATTTCATTAATCAAGTTTACGAGTAAAGTTGGTTGGTGGAGAGAACATAATAATTGTTTAATGTATAAACTCCAATTGTTGAGGTGCATAAAATTATTCACAAACACTTGAAACCAATCTTGATCTAGACCTATCAGAACTAAAAGATGGATTGCATATTATGTTGCTTCACCCTTTGGCTCTGATAGTTCCTTCTTGAACCCAATAAAATCGTCTAGAGGTAGCTAAAGTTCATTCATTATAGGTAGGCCAGAAATCCTAACCCCTCACCTCTGTAACTCAAAAAGGGCTAGAGCAAATGGGCTGTAATTTTTCACACCTATTACCTGACTGACCCTTCCCAAATGGTAGAACTATTTGCTTGATTACGTAGGTCGTGTAAGAGTTATAAAGGTTAGTGGTCAAGATGTTTGGCTTTCCTATAATGACTGGACTAGTTAATCTAATTGAACGCGAGTGATTGTAAGTTTTCGTGGCTGCGGCCGAGCGAGACTGAGACCCTCCCGAGCGATGCTGACAGGAAGAGAAAGGATCACAGAAGGCCTCCTCGATGGCTCGTGAGAATCGCCAAACTTTGTAGGCGGTGGGTGTCATCAGAAAAAAAAAAACTTCAAAGTAGTTGGGATAACCCGTCGCCCGCGCTGATTGGCCGGCGAGAGACTGCCCAATCAACCCGAGCGGCGTATGACCGGACTGTTCGATAGTTCATCTCAATATACACCCAGGATATACCGTCGTGAACACCAATAAAGTTACACCCGTTTGAATCTGTATTGATCACACGTGAGACGATACACTATTAATTCTATCCCAGATGCTTCAGAACTTGGCGTTAAGAAGGGAATGGAATTTTCGAAAAAGGGCTCCAGTCCTGATGCTATTCTTGACTTCCAGTGTGCTGGCTTAATAAATCCAGAAGGGTTGATAGCCTCTGAAGTCCTATTTAAAGTAAGTAAGTTGGCGTTAAAGGTTCTAAGATTCCAATGGGCGTAACGTTGTTGGTGCTCTCGACCGTATTGTATTCTACGCTGCTGCTGCTTGTGTACAAAGGCAGCCGTAAAGTGGGAGTTGTTCGTGGCTAGAAGAAAGACTTGTACAAAACAGGCTGTATAAAATGGGACTGCACTACCGGGAATAATGAGTCAATGAAAATATGCTGCGCTAAGAATGTCGAGAGCTATGATGCGCTCCCCGTGATGCCTGATGTCTAAACAATGTCCTATAAACCTTCAAAGCGGAAATAAAAGGATTTGGTCACACCCTACTGGATCTGGAGCTAAGCATAAGAACTGCATATGCTACACCGAATTGGAATTGCAAAGGAAAACGACCATTATGAAGTGCAATGATGAAAGTGAAAATGTGTTTGTTTACAATTGCACACCGCTTGCACTGTCAAATTCCAGTGTACATATAAGAACACATGACTGCAACGAAGGTGGTACGTGTTTTAAGAGCATGAATTTGCACGCATCTTACGGAGCCTCACTGACGGGGCGTTGATCACTGAAAGCATTCATAGATGTATCATGATGGTGTTAAGTAGACTGTGCATACATACATACAATGATTTAATGTCCTTTTCTATTGTATGTATGTATGTATAATGGTGTTCAATTTATTAGCGAAACCATTTATTACGCACTTATTAAGCGTGCTATACTCGTTACGTTCATGTGTTCCGTATTGCACTCAGAAATTTGACAGTGTGTTTACCACCCTCCCCCTATGCATCCCTATACCAAGAAGCTATATGTCTTTTATTTGTTTAAGGTAATGTCACACGTACGATTATTCCATAAATTTTTACGAGCGATTGTTGTCTGGCAGCATGAAAATGTATGTTCTATAAGAAGTAAACCGCCTAACTATCTTCCATCTAGTTTCCGATGCCAAATCATAAGAGCGTTGTAATAGTTCAAGAAAAAACTTGCTCATGGAAAATTGCCGGATAATGCGCTCGTGTGACGCCACCTTTATTACCAACTCGCCCTTGAATTATACACTATTTCAACAAGGCTGATTGATCCTCCACCCTAGAATCTACTCTCATTCACTCTCAGCAGCCTAGAAATACTTTGCTAGGAACAGTTCATGAAAATTTATCATGTAAGCAAATGGAGCTACTGCAATGCTACTCATTGTTATTCTCCAAGATCTAGAACAAGTTTTATTGAAAAGTTTGAAGTGTGAGCCAAAACTCAACTATCAACAGGATAGAAACAGACTTGGAGCAAATGTCAATTATACAAATTTAACCCTTTATATTTCCTCTATACACAAAACTGATCAAGTTTTTAATTGCATTGTTTCAGATTCTTTAAAAATAGCAGTGAAAACAATTATGAGTAGGCTGTTGCAATCAGCTGATTAATATTCTTTTTAGTATCAAAATAATCAGACATCTGTATAAAATGAATTCATATCACATGGAGGAAAGTTTTCACTATACGGAGAATGTCAATGTCATTCTCAGCTTAATGTCTAATCTAATTCAGTCATTTGACAGGAGTGTACACTAATGGAACCTGGAGTATTAAGACCAATGAAGGGTTAATAGTACCTACATATCAAAAATTGTATGGATTGTAAAAACACAGCACCTTTGAACTTTCTAGAATCCTCCTTCGATGTTACTAAAGACTAAGGAAGAGTTAAACATTGCTGTGTCTTAACTTTCAAGAATCCTCCTTTGATGTAAAGACTCAAGATCAGTTAAGAATTGCTGTGTGTTTACATTGATGACACTTTTTAACTGTGTAGGTACAATTTCTCCATTCAAATATTCACGGATTCACGGCATTGTGAATGTCAACAAGACCATTGACAGTCGGCGCCAGCAGTATTGAACAAGACTGTTGAGGGTCGACGCCAGCAGTATTGAACGACTATTGACGGTCGGCACCAGCAGTATTGAACAAGATTATTGAGGGTCGGCGCAAGCAGTATTGAACAAGACTATTGACGGTCGGTGCCAGCAGTATTGAACAAGACCATTGACAGTCGGCGCCAGCAGTATTGAACAAGACTATTGAGGGTCGACGCCAGCAGTATTGAACAAGACTATTGACGGTCGGCGCCAGCAGTATTGAACAAGACTATTGAGGGTCGACGCCAGCAGTATTGAACAAGACTATTGAGGGTCGGCGCCAGCAGTATTGAACAAGACTATTGAGGGTCGACGCCAGCAGTATTGAACAAGACTATTGACGGTCGGCGCCAGCAGTATTGAACAAGACTATTGAGGGTCGACGCCAGCAGTATTGAACAAGACTATTGAGGGTCGGCGCAAGCAGTATTGAACAAGACTATTGACGGTCGGCGCCAGCAGTATTGAACAAGACTATTGAGGGTCGACGCCAGCAGTATTGAACAAGACTATTGACGGTCGACGCCAGCAGTATTGAACAAGACTATTGACGGTCATTGCCAGCAGTATTGAACAAGACTATTGACGGTCGGCGCCAGCAGTATTGAACAAGACTATTGACGGTCGACGCCAGCAGCAGTGTGTGTGTGTGTGTGTGTGTGTGTGAAGGGATCCGGCATGAGGGGTTAAAGCATGTGCAGAACGTGAGTCGAACATCTCACTCCATCCTTATGTACAGTCCCAAGTACACGAGCGCTGTCTTAAGGGAGCCCACCTCGTTTTTTTTCTTTCTCTCTCTCTCTCTTTGGCTTGTATCTATTCGGCCCCATTCAGCCTACTGTTTTAAGACGTTTACCCACATTCAGGTGTCAATATTTTCCTGGCGAGCGGTAGCGAGCCAGCATATATATATTTTTGGTTTGACAGCAAGCTAAATTTGTAAATTTTTCGATAGAAAAATTTCTCGAAGCCGGATTTCTCCAAACAATGATGGCTCGCATCGCTCACCAGAAAAAAATTGACACCTGGATGGGGATAAACGTCTTAAACAGTTGGCTGAATTTGGTCGAATGGATACAAGCCAGGGAAAATGAGAAAAGGAGAGTAAGATAATAAAAAAAACGGTGACCCCCCCCCTTACACGGGTGCTCTGCCTGAGGAGAAGAGGGTCGTCGTTGCAGTTGCATCTGCTGACTTGTCATTTCTAGTTCGGTAACCTAATGGTACGATTTCTGCCTTGAAGTTCCCCTGTTACCTGTTCGTAATGCTAATTCAGTCTTTGGTTTACTATTGTCTTGTATTTTATATAATACAAATACACTGTGGTAGGTTTCTGCCTTTTGCTATAACTATAAAATACTCACCTAAATATGGTATAAAATGAGTGGAATAACATAGTCCCAAGCAAGAAATCACACTATCTCATTCCACCGGTATTTGAGAGATGGTAGGAAGCTTATCAACAAGAAACTTGAAGCTAAGAGTACCTTTCACGTCTTCAGAAGAAACTGTCTCCAGACAAAACACAACACCAATCATACCAGCAAGCACTACCTATGTCATTCGTCCTTAGGGGTAAAGACAATTACCTGCAGTCACTTGTTTTATCGTAAGTACATGGACACGTTTCTAGAGATGGCGATAACATTTTCACCCATTCCTTAAAGCATCTCTAATAAGAGTTTCTAGAGATGGCAATAACATTTTCATCCAATCCTTAATAGAACCCTAACAAGATTCTGTCCTGATGAGCAAATGTTCTTCTCGACGGAACAATGGGCCGGGTCACGGGGCCGCCTGGCAGGAGGGTGGTGATGGCAGGAGGGCGCTAGAGACGGCTTGGCTGCCAGTGAGGGCCCGCACCGCCCTGGACTACGTGGGCAACTCCGACGACCCCAGCTGCTGCGTCTCAGGGTCGGAGGTGCTGCGACCATTTGACACTGTGGGCTGGGATGAATCGTTGCCACCCCGCACACTTAGGTTCTTACCCTCGGACTGGGTTACGTCGCTCTCTATGTCACTTTCCGCCTGTAACACAAAGCCTCAGTTAATTATCAATAAATACTTCTGACCCGTTCAGTTTTTAATTTAGTGCCATATGGCCTTCGTCACTTGGTGCTAGGAGTTTACTAAAGCTAAGTTATCAATACATAGAAATGTACAGTATATTATTATCATACATTGGTATCATGATTGTGAGCAATTATATATTTTTTTTGTTACTGTAATAAATTGTCTTTCATACATTTGGAATGTATTGCATGTACTCATTGCATACAATGGTGGTGATGAATTTGGCTTTCTATCTCTTTCAGTTTGAGGCGATTTTTGTCTCCATTACACACACACACGCACAAACACGCCACTCATAGCTTATTCTGAAGGGAAGAAGGAGGAAGAAAAGGACAAGGAAAAAAAGAAGAGGAAGGAAAGGCAGAAGAAGATGATGATGACTACAGAAATTACGACAATGTTGACAAAGTAGTAGAAGTTGAATGTGAAGTATAAGAAGCGTCACCTGCTTGGCCTGAAGGAATGGGGAGAGTCGTTCAGAGGTGTGGAAGGACTCTGGTAGTTTGGAGCGAACTTGTTGCCGACACAGGAATAATAGAACGGCAAGAAGACGATGAAACGCGCAAAGAAGAAGAGGACGATGGGATTAGAAAAAAAGAATAAGGAGAAGAAGAAGAGACACAGGAGGGAAGAGAGGAAGAAGATGATGACCGCAAGACGAAGAAAAAAAGAAAAAATCAAGTAGTAGTAGGAGAAGAAGAACGTTAAGTATCAAATTTAGACGACTGACCTGCTTGCCCTGAGGGAAAGGAGAGAGACGCTCGGAGGTGTCGGAGCCGCAGGAGGAGGACTCGGACAGCTCGGTGGTGAACTTGCGCCCCACTCGGGGGGACGCGGGGGGTCGCCGACTACACACCTGGGTTTGGATGTGCTCGCAGATACGCCGGAACCGCCGGATGTTTCCTGTGAATGAGGCCGAGTCAGAGAGACGGAAGGCACAATGGAACGTCAACAACTCTAACGCCGCCATTGTATTAAAGTCGCCACCTGCCATGTGTCTTTGTTTACAGGGCCATGTCTAAGTTGTATTCTGTAGTTATATATCAGATCTGCTCTCAAGTACCTGCTAGTGGTTCCTGGCCTTTTATACTTTTACTTGGATAATAGTATAATATATCTATGTATAATTGTATATGTTTTAATGGCAATAAACACTTGGATTTGAAAGAACAAATTTGTTTTCTTTACAGCCTTCATAATAAACTGTTTTGTTTTAGGTACAGTCTACCGCACATATGCCGTTCCTCAAAATCCCAGTAAGATCGCCATTTGGCACCATCGCATCCACCTCCTCCACCCCCCTCCCTCACCCCCCCTCCTACCTTCCAGGAGGTGGAGTGAGGGAGGGGGTGGTGGAGGTGGATGCGGTGCTGCCACAATAAGATTAGACTGGGATATTGAGGAACGGAATATGCGCGGTAGACTTTACTTACAACTATCAAATATATTGTATATATATTTTGTTTAAAGTATACAGTAGTTAAGGGGAGGTATTTAGTTTGTTCCCTAGACCTCCATCAAGCTTAAAGTGACACCCCCTTGAGTCCCTTTCAAGATAAATTTGTACATTTTTCGGTAGAAAAATGTCCCGTTCCTCTTAAATTACAGGCTCGCTATCGCTCGCCAGGATAAAATCGACACCTGCATTGCACGAAAGGACTTAATATGGGGTGAAAGTTCTTAAAATCGCTAATCTAATGGGGCAAACATTTTATAATATCAAAAGCAATGGGGCTAAACATGAGGGAGAAAGGGGCCAAGAAAAAAAATCCCTCAAGTGGAGATCTCCCCTTAACTATATCTGTGCACCATGACACATTCTTTGATCTCGTTCTTTTATTAATGTTCGGACAATTCTGTACAAGATCGTTAACACTATCTGGTCTGACCTCTTGGGAATTATTATTTGTTTAGTTATTTAGTTATTTAGTTATTTAGTTATTTATTTAGTTATTTAGTTATTTATTTAGTTATTTAGTTATTTATTTATTTAGTTATTTATTTAGTTATTTAGTTATTTATTTAGTTATTTAGTTATTTATTTAGTTATTTAGTTATTTATTTAGTTATTTATTTAGTTATTTAGTTATTTATTTATTTAGTTATTTAGTTATTTATTTAGTTATTTAGTTATTTAGTTATTTAGTTATTTAGTTATATATTTAGTTATTTAGTTATTATTGAGGATTTTGCTGGCCTTTGCCAGTTTCAAGAATTATATTTTAGTTTGTCCCCTAGGCTAACAAAAACGCCTTCCCAAGCTTCCTTCAAAGTAAAATATGCCCATCCATATCCCCTTTAAGGGGAGATCTCCACTTGAGGGATTTTTTTCTTGACCCCTTTCTCCCTCATGTTTAGCCCCATTGCTTTTGATAGTATAAAACGTTTGCCCCATTAGTTTAGCGATTTTAAGAACTTTCACCCCATATTAAGACCTTTCGTGCAATTCAGGTGTCGATTTTATCCTGGCGAGCGATAGCGAGCCTGTAATTTAAGAGGAACCGGCTTTCAGCCGGGACATTTTTCTACCGAAAAATTTACAAATTTACCTTGAAAGGGGCTCAAGGGGGTGTAATCTTAAGCTTGATGGATACCTAGAGACCAAACTAAAAACCTCCCCTTAAGCTAAATGTATACATTTTTAAAATATGTTCCAGCAGAAGGCCGAATTATTCTGTGTTATCGGCTGGCTATCGCTCGCCCGGAAGATAATTAACACCTTAATTGGATGAAGCGTCTTATTATCGCCAAACTAATGGAATGGAACGGCTTAAATCTCCAAACTTTCGGTGTGAGTATCCTAGGTTCGAATCCTTGGAGTACCACATGTATTCTTTAGTTTAATTGAATTCATTAATTAGGTTTATTTGTAATTGGTTCGTTGGTGATAATATGAACTAATAGAGCGCAACAGGGAGAATCTGACGTCGGACCAGATGGTGTTATGGTCGTAATTCCTGGTGAGTCTCAGTACAGGTGGCGGCTTTAATACAGTGGCAGCCTTAGTGGCATTGAAGGGCTGGGGGTGGGGCATGCTTCAAAACTATGCAACTAAATAATGCGCAAAAAATCTATGACAAAATATTTCTTTATCGGTCAATGGGTATTTTAAAAAAGAAACATGCACACATCTGCAAACAAGTTTATATTGGGGTTATGGTGTGTTCCCAATAATTTGTATTTAAAAAATGTCTATGTTAAAAAATATATTACACATTATTCACAAATGCCATGTATAATATAAAAATATGCTAAACAGGTTAACACTGCAGTTTACAAATCTAGTTATTAATTAAAAAATGTGATTACACTCAGTTCATCACATTAACATTCATATTGCAGATCACATACTGTACACCAGAAGTCACGTAGGTAAGTTGTTTTGATCATAATACAAAGTGAATTTAATTAAGCACCAATTAGGAAGCATAGCCAATGAAGATGATGTTTAAATGAATTCGAAAGACACAAATATCCAATTTATGGTATATTGATATCGATATTACTATTAATTTGAAAACATATATGAGTACCGAGGAAACAGAAACACTGAAAAGAAAACATTTGTGATCAAAGAATCTGAAATGATAAACACACCTGAATAACTTATATAATTAATAGGTTATTAAAGTAGGGAAATTAAGCATTTATAACTGTTAATAATGAAGGTAAATACTGTTTTTGAGTTTGCATAATTATACCTACATTTATGTATTTTCGTTATGAGGGTGATTTAAGGGGAGATCTCCACTTGAGGGATTTTTTTCTTGACCCCCTTTCTCCCTCATGTTAAGCCCCATTGCTTTTGATATTATAAAACGTTTGCCCCATTAGTTTAGCGATTTTAAGAACTTTCACCCCATATTAAGACCTTTCGTGCCATTCAGGTGTCAATTTTATCCTGGCGAGCGATAGCGAGCCTGTAATTTAAGAGGAACCTGCCTTCGGCCGGGAAATTTTTCTACCGAAAAATGTACAAATTTATCTTGAAAAGGACTCAAGGGGGTGTAATTTTAAGCTTGATGGAGGTCTAGGGAACAAACTAAATACCTCCCCTTAAGCTTGATGGAGGTCTAGGGAACAAACTAAATACCTCCCCTTAACAAGACATGAATTCAGTAAACTCATTATCATATGCCTTAATGAAGCAATAAATAAATATGAGGGCTAAAAAGGGAGAACAATATAAATGGAATCTGCAAAATAAAACACAATAAATAAAGATCAATACACGGTCGGCATTTCACTTAGTATCGACAATGCCATATTCCAATGAAGTATATTGAAGCATAAAGCCATTACTAGCCATTATTGCAATGTTCAGTTCATGCTATGGCGGCGCTGCTCTCTCTACAAGTCATCTACAAGCTATTAATATTAGGTAGACCAGAAATCGTGACCCATAGCCTCTGTAACTCAAAGAGGGCTGGAGCAAATGGGTTGTAAATGTCCACACCTATTCCCTGGCTGACCCTTCCCAAATGGTAGACATATTAGCTTGATTACTCTACTTGTTAGTGAGTTAATTAGAGATTAGTGGGCAAGATGGTTGGTATAATTAATAGACTGTAGCTTGTTGTTGAATAATGCAAGCTAACATTCTCACCAAGAGTATATTAAGGGGAGATTTCCACTTGAAGGATTTTTTTCTGGATCCCTTTCTCTCTTATGTTTAGCCCCATTGCTTCTTAGGTTTTAAGACGCTCGCCCCCTTTAGTTTGACGATTTTAAGAACTTTCGCCCCATTTCTGTCAATTTAAGAACTTTCGTGCCATTTAATTAGGTGTCGATTTTTTCCTGGCGAGCGATAGCGAGGAACCGGCCTTCGGCCGGGAAATTTTTCTACCGAAAAATGTACAAATGTATCTTGAAAGGGGGTCTAGGGGGTGTAATTTTAAGCTTGATGGAGTTCTAGGGAAGAAAGTAAATACCTCCCCTTAACCCGTTCAGTACCGGTGACGTCCATTTAACTCTGTCTTGGCTACTATTAGACGACTTTATTCATATATAAGACGACTTTATTCATATATAAGACGACTTTATTCATATATAAGACGACTTTATTCATATATAAGACGACTTTATTCATATATAAGACGACTTTATTCATATATAAGACGACTTTATTCATATATAAAGGGCCTCCAGCAATTAAAAGGCTTTGAACTATCTCGCTTAACCATTCTTACTACCACAGATCCTTCTGCACAAACTCGTCTAAATATAAGATAACGCAAAATTAACAAGACGTCGCCGGTACAGAGGAGGTTAACCCTTTCAATACAATAGCGTTTTTATTCAGTTTAACAAGGACCTGTGGGGGTCAGAGGGTTAGTTGAGATATTCTATGCCCCTTTTTATTGCTACAGGTCCTTCCTAAGCTCAACATGTTTATTTGATGCTAGCCAGAATGAAATCAAATGACATAGGGGAGGTTTTTAGTGTGTTTCCTAGACTTCCATCAAGCTTGAAATTACACCCCCTTGACCCCCTTTCAAGATAAATTTGTAAATTTTTCGGTAGAAAAATTTCCCGGCCGAAGGCCGGTTACTCTTTAATTACAGGCTCGCTATCGCTCGCCAGGAAAAAATCGACACCTAAATGGGACGATTGGTCTTAACAGTGACATAAATGGGGTGAAAGTTCTTAAAATCGCCAAACTAATGGGGCGAACGTCTTAAAATCTCAAAAGCAATGGGGCTAGACATGAGGGAGAAAGGGGTCAAGAAAAAAGTCCCTCAAGTGGAAATCTCCCCATAATGTATTGAAGGAATGATTACACCTGAACCAAGCTTATAAATCCAGGTGTGTCAGATGTGTAAAGTAGAAGTATCTTTATATACTTAAAGAAAGAAGTTGAAGTAGTAAAGCATTTTATGTTGACTTTGATTCTAACTCAAAAATATAATACACATGCAATACACTAACTGAAGAGATAAATAACATAAATAAAATGGCCTCTACTGTATAATGAATAATGCGCTATTGCCTGTATGCTGGTCTATCAGGCTCTGAGGGAATGGACTGTCAAAATGGACTGTCAATTATGCAGTCAATATTTATACAGTCAATATATACAGTCAATATTTATACAGTCAATATTTACGGTCAATATTATACGGTTAATTATGCAGTCAATATTTACGGTCAATATTATACAGTCAATATTATACGGTCAATTATGCAGTTAATATTTACGGTCAATATTATACGGTTAATTATACAGTCAATATTTACGGTCAATATTATACAGTCAATATATACGGTCAATATATACGGTCAATATTATACAGTCAATATATACGGTCAATATTATACAGTCAATATATACGGTCAATATTATACAGTCAATATTTACGGTCAATATTATACAGTCAATATTATACAGTCAATATATACGGTCAATATTATACAGTCAATATTATAGTCAATATTATACAGTCAATATATACGGTCAATATTATACAATCAATATTATACAGTCGATATATACGGTACATATTATACGGTTAATTATACAGTCAATATTTATGGTCAACATTATAGTCAATATATACGGTCAATATTATACAGTCAATATTTACGGTACATATTATACGGTCAATATTATACAGTCAATATTTACGGTACATAGCCTATTATACGGTTAATTATGCAGTCAATATATACGGTACATATTATACGGTTAATTATGCAGTCAATATTATACGGTTAATTATGCAGTCTGTATTATACGGTTAATTATGCAGTCAATATTATACGGTTAATTATGCAGTCTGTATTATACGGTTAATTATGCAGTCAATATTATACGGTTAATTATGCAGTCAATATTATACGGTTAATTATGCAGTCTGTATTATACGGTTAATTATGCAGTCAATATTATACGGTTAATTATGCAGTCTGTATTATACGGTTAATTATGCAGTCAATATTATACGGTTAATTATGCAGTCTGTATTATACGGTTAATTATGCAGTCAATATTATACGGTTAATTATGCAGTCAATATTATACGGTTAATTATGCAGTCTGTATTATACGGTTAATTATGCAGTCAATATTATACGGTTAATTATGCAGTCTGTATTATACGGTTAATTATGCAGTCTGTATTATACGGTTAATTATGCAGTCTGTATTATACGGTTAATTATGCAGTCTGTATTATACGGTTAATTATGCAGTCAATATTATACGGTTAATTATGCAGTCTGTATTATACGGTTAATTATGCAGTCTGTATTATACGGTTAATTATGCAGTCAATATTATACGGTTAATTATGCAGTCTGTATTATACGGTTAATTATGCAGTCTGTATTATACGGTTAATTATGCAGTCATATTATACGGTTAATTATGCAGTCTGTATTATACGGTTAATCATGCAGTCTGTATTATACGGTTAATTATGCAGTCAATATTATACGGTTAATTATGCAGTCTGTATTATACGGTTAATTATGCAGTCTGTATTATACGGTTAATTATGCAGTCAATATTATACGGTTAATTATGCAGTCTGTATTATACGGTTAATTATGCAGTCAATATTATACGGTTAATTATGCAGTCAATATTATACAGTCAATATTTACGGTCAATATTATACGGTCAAAATATACAGTCAATATTAAACGGTCAATGTTACACAGTCCATATTTTACAGTCAATATTATACAGGCAATATTATACGGTCAATATTATACAGTCAATTATACAGTCAATATTTACGGTCAATCTGTCAAAGTGCGAACTACAAATTTGGCGCCTAATTGCTTCCTGTCTAAAGAGGCGGTGTCACACGAACGATTTTTTCCATCAGCTGGGAAACAAAAAAAATTATATAGTGCTTAGGTTAACTTTTAAACAGGTGCTTCGTGGTCTTGTATGTGAGCTTCAATATCGCTACAACGACAACTACACTAAACAGTTCTTGCATTATGTAGTACAGTGTAAAGAGACCGATATCCACAGTTTTCTAAAAGACGGTAAAGGCAAACACATTTTTCTACTTTAGTTTCCCAATAGACAGAAAAGGCAATCATATTTTCTACTTTAGTTTTCCAATAGCTAGAAAAGGCAATCATATTTTCTACTTTAGTTTCCCAATAGACAGAAAAGGCAATCATATTTTCTACTTTAGTTTCCCAATAGACAGAAAAGGCAATCATATTTTCTACTTTAGTTTTCCAATAGCTAGAAAAGGCGATCATATTTTTCTACTATAGTTTTCCAATCATGTTTTTATACTTAAGTTTTCCAATACACAGAAAAGCCAATCATATATTTGTACTTTAGTTTTCCAATAGACAATAAGGCAATCATATTTTTCTATTTGCATTAACCCTTTCAAGATTCTATTACGCATATATTTTTTCTAGTTTCCTGGCTATTTTTAGGCGATATTATTTTGATTAGGAAGGTCATACGAAAGTCAGAGGGTTAATTTAGATGATTCTATACAGATTAGGAAAGGTATATGGAAGTCAGAGGGTTAATTGAGCTAGTATTTACCCTTTTAATTCCCACAGATCCTTCCTAAACTACATATAATCGTCTAATGATAGCCAGAGTAAACTGTCATGCTGCGTCACAATCTTAAAAGGGTGAATTGCGTCAGTAGATGCTATAACTTGAATAGATGTACACCGTGATAGTATATGAACATAAGAATCACAAATGAAGTAGATGTTTGAATTCCTCTGAACATACACCATCACAGTACAAATAATAATGATTAACCCTTTGAAGCTCTGATGCGTTTTAGCAGTTTATTTTGGCTATCATTAGACGATTTTATGCAGCTTAGGAAATATCTGTGGGTATTAAAAGGGTAAATACTATCTCAATCAACCCTTTGACTTCCATATACCGTTACTAATCTGAATAAATTCGTCTAATAGTAGCCAAAAACAGAACAGAAACGCGTATTGGAACTTGAAAGGGTTAATGTATTGCTAAATTTTGTTAGATTATAGATTTTCACTATTACCATTGAGTATATAGAATGTGACCTTCTATTATTTTATTTAACCAATGAGTATATGGATTGATACCTTTTGATTGTGTTTTGCCAATGAATATTGAGACTGTGACCTTCTATGTCTTTGATTTTGATTTTTGCCAATGAGTATATAGATTGTGACCTACGTTTTTTATTTTTATTTTTTGCCAATGAGTATATAAATTGTGACTGCCTATTCTTTTGTATTTTATTTATTTATTTATTTATTTTCTTAACATATATACTGTAATTTTTTCTTCTTAACCCATAAACTGAGACTGTGGATGACGGCCAAGTGCGTCCTCACCTCTTGTTACGGATCAAGCTCATATAAGCTGTGAAGCGGAAAACTAGGGAAATACTTGCTCTGTTCTATTACCCATCATACCAGAGAGGAGGATGAAGTTTATAGCGTAGAGCGGGTTGGGGTCACTGGGGGAACACACCGGCGTAATGTCCACCTGGAACCTCACGTGGCGCTGGAACATGGCCGGCCCCGTGCTGCCTCGCTTGTACTCCACGCGGAAGCTCATGGGTGATGTCACGCTGTGGCTTAACTCCGCCACCTGGGGACAAGAAACGACATTCTTATTAACGAAATTCTTCCACTTAGAATTTAGTATATACAGTTGGCCACATAAATGTGCATACACTCCTTTAAGGACATATTATTTTTAACCATATTTATCCACCTAGATATAAAAACGTTCATAATGATTCAAAGGCCAGAACCCTTAACTCCGCCACCTGGGGACAAGAATGACATTATTAGTAACGAAATTCTTCCACTTAGAATGTAGCAATCCAACACCAAACTAAATAGACCCATGAGGAGCTAAACGTGATAGTTTCATTTGGAACAAGTTCCATCCACTACCACCCCTTTCGACTTGCGGTAACGGTAACGCATCCTAATGCTGTTCACACACATACACCCACAGTTAAACCAACTACATAATAGAAAACAAAGTTCTTCAACAACTCACCGATAGGAAGGCATGTATTAGATCGGCCTTGACAGTGGCCAAAGCCTTGTCCTTAACTAACATGGTGTAGGTCTCATCCCGCTCCGTGCTCATCAGGGAACCGAACCAGGACTTCTTGGTCAGTTCGGGCGAGGACTCTGGCGTCAGGTGCACCTCGTCTGTCGGAACTGTGGAAAATATCGGGATCACTTTATAACTCCTTTAGCTACAGTAGAGGAAAATTATAAATGTTATGTTTGATATCGTCAGATTATTCTAATCAAATTAGAAATTATCCTTAGGAGGTAATCAGGTGATTTTATGTAGGAGTACAACCATTTCATTCTTTCATTCGTCTTGTGCATATTAACTTCCATATGCTAGAATGTAAAAATTGATACATTATATTTCTCCTGGTATATTATTTACTGCAAATAAATTACAGCTAATTATTTAATCAAATTATGAATATTGAACATTGTTTAGTAAATGGGAAAACACTTAGGTTGAAGGATCACCTTGAAGTTTCCTCCTATGGAAGCGTGGAGACCCGAGGAATGAGTTCTTGATGGTGTTTAGGCGAGACTTCCAATAGGGCGCCGAGTATGGTGACCCGGGGGCGCTGGGGGGGTTGCTATCCTCCCCCCCGGGGTTCGTGTTGGCCTTCTCTTGGTTCCCGGATGTGGTGGTGGTGGTGATGGAGCTGCTGGTGCTGGTGGTGGTGTTGGTGGTGGTGGAGGAGGGGTGGTGGTGAGTGGAGTGGTGGTGGTGACGAATGGAGCGTGGGGAGGAGAGTGGAGAGGCAGTAGGGGTGACATTGTTGGAGTGGAGGGGAGAGTGGGACCCGCTGTTGTTGTTGTTACCTGATCGACGCCGACTGCACGGTAGGGTATGGGACGTCCTGCTGAGGTATCACAGTATTAACACTTCAGTAAATACAACACACAAGTATACATTAACCACACAATATACAACAATTTAAATATCAGTATATCCCACAGAGAAGATTGTATATCAAATAAACAATATAAAAACAATCAATTCAAATAGCTTTAATCCAAAACAGAAATATATACTTTGCTATAACAGGACTATTGCACACAGACCATCGACACATTAAGGGGAGGTCTCCACTTGAGGGATTTTTTTCTTGACCCCTTTCTCCCTCATAGTTAGCCCCATTGCTTTTGATATTATAAATCGTTCGCCCCATTAGTTTGGCGATTTTAAGAACTTTCGCCCCATTTCTGTCAATTTTAAGACCTTTTGTGCAATTTAGGTGTCGATTTCATCCTGGCGAGCGATAGCGAGCCTGTATTTTAAGAGGAACCGGCCTTCGGCCGGGACATTTTTCTACCGAAAAATGTACAAATTTATCTTGAAAGGGGGTCAAGGGGGTGACATTTTAAGATTACTGGAAGAACCTCCCCTTAATACATTGGACTGGGGTTCTCGAAAAGGGGCTCCAGTCCTGAAAATATATTTGACTTGCAGTGTGCTGGCTAAATAATCCACTAGGGTATAATATAGCCTCTGAATTATTATAACTAACTAACTAAACCATCGACCTATTGATACATACTGGTGCGCTGATAGGTTACGCCTCGGTGTGATGGGTGAGCCTTCCGCCAACCTCTCAAAGTGCGACATAGTACCGTTGACCGAGCAAGTGTCCACCCTCTTCCGCGGCGGGTCGGCCGATTCGGAACGATACCTTAGGATGGTCTCGTTCTCGTCTTCACACGCGGGTTTCCGACGCTTCCGGTCCAATAGTAAGAAGTAGATCACCTTTTCTGTATTATGGCTGGAAAAGGGAATGAGATTAGTATCAGATTGGATTAAATTAGATCAGATTAGATTAGATTGGATTGAATTAGATTAAATTATATTTGTTTAGAGTCGTATTAAATTAGATTATATTAGATAACATTTTATTAGATTGTGTATTATGGCTGGCCAGGGGAAGGAGGTTAGTAAGGAAAAGACGCAGACAATATTTATTAAGCAAGTAAGTTCAATCATTGTCTGGAGAGGAATAATACTAAATGGGAGCATACATACTGTAGAAAGACATTGATTAGTGGAACGAAGTACACGAACTTTATGTGTTGTATATTAAAGTGGCAAGGATACATATAGGGAATAGCGTAGAATAAACTTTAAGGGGAGGTTTCTAGTTTGTTTCCTACTCCTCCAGCAATCTTAAAATTTCACCCCCTTGACCCCCTTTCAAGATAAATTTGTAAATTTTTCGGTAGAACAAATTTCCCGGCCAAAGGCCGGTTACTCTTAAATTACAGGCTCGCTATCGCTCGCCAGGAAAAAATCGACACCTAAATGGCATGAAAGATCTTAAAATTGACAGAATGGGGCGGAAAATCATAAAATCACCAAACTAATGGAGCAAACGTCTTAAAATCTCAAAAGCAATGGGGCTAGACATGAGGGAGAAAGGGGTCAAGAAAAAAATCCCTCAAGTGGAAATCTCCCGTTAAGAATGTACAGTATGTGTCCTTATTAAAAGTCCTACATCAATATACCTAACCTGATCAATGGGAACCATAAAATCTCGTCTATTATGATTCTGAGTAATTATTTGCGTTACTTATATCTTATAGATAACTTAAGGGGGAGGTATTTAGTTTGTTCCCTACTTTTTCATCAAGCTTAAAATTACATCCCCTAGACCCCCTTTCAAGATAAATTTGTAAATTTTTCGGTAGGAAAATGTCCAGGCCGGAGGCCGGTTGCTCTTAAATTACAGGCTCGCTATCGCTCGCCAGGATAAAATCGACACCTAAATTGCACGAAAGGTCTTAAAATTGACGGAAATGGGGCGAAAGTTTTTAAAATCGCCAAACTAATGGAACGACTGTCTTAAAATCTCAAAAGCAATGGGGCTAAACATGAGGGAGAAAGGGGTCCAGAAAAAAATCCCTCAAGTCGATATCTCCCCTTAAACAACATATTTAACGTATGACCATGCCGAGTTTCGAAGCCAGGCCTGTAGAGCGGCAGACCAGCACCAACCAACTACACCACCGAGGAGCTTTAATAGTGTTAGTTACATTTGGAACAAGTTCCATCCACTACCACCCGCTCCGCCTCGTGGTACAGTACGTCCAAATTATCATAGCCATATTTAGACTTTGCCCAGCATGAGTCAGAGTTGCTATATCTTAACTGTTCTTGTATAGTTGTCCTAACACATTATAAAACATATATAGGCTGGTTATTTAGCTACCCCAGATTAAACAGAACTATCATATAAAGCCTCGCCGTATAGCTACCTTAGATGAAATATAGCTATCATAATACGTAATCTCATAGCTACCCTAGAACCTCACAATAACTCTCCAGCTCACCATGGGTCTAGCAGGTCGCTCATAACCTTGTCCTTGTCCTTGAAGCAACCCAAGGACGCCATGTTCCTGATCACGTCCGGGTCGATGTTGTCCTTGGTCGGTATGATGTGAGTCTGGACCACCTCCATCATGGGTTTCTCCAGCTCCAACTCCCCCTTACCCCCGGCAATCACCCACGGGTGTTTGTTGATCTCCTCCAACTGGGGAAAGAAATAGGCGAATAAGTAAATATATTTGTTTGCTGTTACTATTCTCCAACTGGGGAAAATAAGTATGTACGGTCGAGGTTAAAAAGTGTTGTCAGATATTTCACAAAGTTTTGGACACTGACTAATACTCTGAGGGATAAGCACTTTCCCCAGTAACCATAAAGATCCCAATAACACTTGTTGAGCGAAAACCACTGGAATCTATGACAACACTTAAGGGGAGGTATTCAGTTTATTCCGTAGACCTCCATCAAGCTTTAAAATACGCCCCATTGACCCCTTTTCAAGATTAATTTGTACATTTTTCGGTAGAAAAATGTCCCGGCTGAAAGCCGGTTCCTCTTAAATTACAGGCTCGCTATCGCTCGCCAGGATAAAATCGACACCTAAATGGCACGAAAGGTCTTAAAATTGACAGAAATGGGTTGAAAGTTCTTAAAATCGTCAAAATAATGGGGCAAACGTCTTAAAATCTCAAAAGCAATGGGGCTAACGATGAGGTAGAAAGGGGTCAAGCAAAAAATCCCTCAAGTGGAAATCTCCCCTTAATACCCCCGATTGTACTGTACATAAATAAATAGATCTGTGTGTTGTTGATGCGTGTTGATATCTTCTAACTGGGGAAAACATGTACTTGCATAAATATATAAATCTGTTTGTTGATATCCTCCAACTTGGCTAGCGTTTTATTGTGGACATTTAGGAATGTGGTCGTTTTGGTTGTGGCCATTTAAGGGTGAGGTCGCATTGACTTGAAGCGGAAAGAATTGGGCGTAATCAGGGGAATGAAGACTTAGATTGGAACTCAAGGAAGGGGTAACTGCTATTTTCAGTTTTACGTTATCTGTTTTTTTTCTGAAGCCAACTTTGAAATGTATATAAAACTGCACTGTACAATTTGAACTCATCATTGTAACATAGTTGCAATAGTTGCACAGACCTTGCGGCCTCTATTAGGCAGAACATACCTACAGCAGAGAGAGAGAGAGAGAGAGAGAGAGAGAGATAGAGACAGATAGAAAGAGAGAGTAGAGAACATAATAATAAAGTAATGTCGCGCACATATCCTCATTTTTTCTGGGGAATTTAATAAGGATGACAATTTGGACATGCCATTGTCTCTCGCTCATGAATAATGCATACCTTATATACAATTAACCCTTTTAATGTTTGTTTTTTGACTTGTACTGAAGCTAAGTATTTTATTAACCCCTAGAGGATTATGACGCGTTTTGGCAGTTTATTCTGGCTATCATTAGACGATTTCTTACAGCTTAGGAACGATCTGTGGGAACTCAAAGGGGTAAAGACTATCTCAAATATCCTTCTGAATTCCGTGTACCTTTTCTAATCGAAAGAAAATCGTCTAATAATAGCCATGAAATAGAATAGAAATGCGTCCTCGTATCCTGGAAACACACACACACACACACACACATCTTCTCTGTCTGCCAAACTCTCTTTCTGTAAATGGAAATATAGGTTCAGATCTCTCTCTCTCTTACACATTTTCTCAGTCTGTCTATCTCTCTTTATATTAATTGAAAATAAATTATAAAATCCCCCCCCTCCTCCCATACTCTCTCTCTCTCTCAAACACAAACACACACACTAATACACACCCATCTTCTCTCTCTCTCTCTACCCACAGACCCCCTCTCATACATACATACACACAGACCCCTCCCCCCCAAACACACACACCCTCTCCCCCGGGTTAGACTTTTGTAAATCTTTGGAAACAGAGGTCCACCTTCTGATTCGCGTCACGTAAGCCAATATATAGCTTTTTTTCTCCAGCTCTGCCCTTAAAGAATTCTAATGGTGAAAGAGTTGTGGGTGACCGGTAATTTATTTGATTAGTACTAGTTTATTATTTCACTAATTTATTTATTTGTGTTATTAAATCAACATTTGTTGTTTTGCTCCCTAGACTTCTATTAAGCATAGAAACACCGCCAAGACCCCCTACGGGATAAATGTGCACATTACCTCTTGTTTTTACTTATTGTAAATATTACCCCTACTTATTGCAACCCTCCGTAAGCAGTTTCCCATGTCCTACTCATTCTTCTTTCTTTCTGTCTTTCTTTCTTTCTTTATTTATTTATGTTTTTCTATTTTCACCCACCGTAAATCTCTTCTCCGGGTTGACTTCGATCATGCCCCTGAGTAGGTCCTGGCAGTCCGGGGGTACGAAGTGGGGGATGTGGAACACCCCGCGCTTCACCTTCTCCAGTAGCTGCCTCAGGTTATCGTCATCGAAGGGCAGCGCTCCCACCAGCAGGGCGTACAGTATTACCCCGCACGACCACACGTCCGCTCTCCGCCCGTCGTACTTCTCGCCCTGAGGATTGAGAGAGGGGTTAGGTATATTTAGTAAGCCAGTCAGTAGCCAAACCCTGACTCCCTTAACCAAAGACAGTGCCAGCGATGGCTGACATCCGTCAGTAAAATGTTATGCGCCAGTACCAGCGACGGTTCTTGTTCGTCAGTAATATGCGATCCTTGTCCCTGCTAATATCTAGCGGGAGCTGCTAACATGACAAGGAGGCACTGCTGTGAAGAGTTGGCAACACTTCTCATGCTCCCCCTCAGCTGCTCCAGACCACCTGAGTCAGTCACCCACCAACTCTTCTGCTGGGAGGCTGTTGTCTCGTCGTTTATTGGCAACAATGGCTGGTACTGGAGGGTACATTTAAACTAATATACCATGGTACAGTAGGGGTTAAAGGGGTATGGGGGATCAGCAAGAAACCTAGGAAAGGGAACAGAGATGCAGGGAAATAATACATATAATAGGTGCCAGCTTTAAACAAGCACTCTAGCATTCGGAACACCATTCATGCACCAGCCTCTATAATCATTGGCTTCACCTCAGATACTGTACATTTTCCACGACACAACAAGTCAATAATATACTGTACATATTACATAGATATTACATAGATATTATAAGTTTGTTGCTTTCAAAGTTTACTTTCCGATATATATATTATGCCTTTCCTACATATAGATTTTGTTTAGTGTGTTGTCGTTTCGTTTAATTTGAATGAGTTCGTTTTATTAATTTGAACAGTAAATTTTGAGTTCGTTTTCAAGTTATATATTTTAATAGTACCAAGAGTGAATGAGATAAGCGATATACACTGCTTAGCCAGGAAAAAAGTCCTAGTCACCCTAAAATATCTCTCCTTTATAATTATACGATATTTAAAAAAAAAAAAAAAAAACACTTGGGTTCATGCTATCGTTCTTTAGGTAGCCAAGTTAAGGGGAGATTTCCACTTGAGGGACTTTTTTTTCTTGACCCCTTTCTCCCTCATGTCTAGTCCCATTGCTTTTGAGATTTTAAGACGTTTGCCCCATTAGTTTGGTGATTTTAAGAATTTCCGCCCAATTCTGTCAATTTTAAGACCTTTCGTGCCATTTAGGTGTCGATTTTATCCTGGCGAGCGATAGCGAGCCTGTAATTTAAGAGTAATCGGCCTTCGGCCGGGACATTTTTCTACCGAAAAATGTAAACATTTATCTTGAAAGGGGCTCAAGGGGGTGTAATCTTAAGCTTGATGGATATCTAGAGACCAAACTAAAAACCTCCCCTTAACATTCTTGCTCTCTCTAACCAATCAGTGACTGTTTCCTGCATTAGGTATTAAAGCACTTACTCTACTAACTACTCTAATAACGCTAATCATTTCTTCTCTACTTACTCTAATAACTTCCGGACAGGCGTAGTGCGGGGAACCACAGGAGGTCTCCAACATGGACCCCTCCGGCTGTAAGGACGCCATGCCGAAGTCCGCGATCCTGATGCTGTTCTTCTCGTCCAGCAGTAGGTTCTCGGGCTTCAGGTCTCGGTGGCTGCGGGGAGACGATTTTATTTAAGTTGGGGAATTTGAGAGAGAGAGTGAGTGAGGAGGGGGGGGGGGATAGGGGACAGAGAGAGTGAGTGGGAGTAAGAATGAGTGAGTGTGAAACGATTTTGTTTAGTGGGACATGAGATACATAGATAGATAGATAGATAAATAGATTGAAATAGATTGATAGATAGATAGATTAATAGAGAGATTGATAGAGATATATAGAGATAGCTAGATAGATAGAGAGAGAGAGAGAGAGAGAGAGAGAGAGAGAGAGAGAGAGAGAGAGAGAGAGAGAGAGAGAGTAACAGCGAAAAATAGTTTGATAAAAAGAGTGCCATAAGGAAAATGTTGAAAAAGAGATGTTCACTTGCTTGGAAGAGGGCAAGGGGGTTGCATGAATCAGGAAGAGAGAGAGAGAGGGACAGAAAGTAAGTCAAGGTGAGAGAGAGAGAGAGCGAGAGCGAGAGAGAGAGGAAGTGAGGGAGCGTGAAGACAAACCCCTTCCATACTCTCCCCCTCTCCCCCCTTCTTTAGATCTTGGCACTGTAAACACCCCCTTTCAGTCCCCCCCCCATATCTCGACCCCCCTTCTGCCCCCCCCCCCCCACCCCACCCCCCTCCGTCCCCCTGGTGTAAAAACCTTGGTTGAGAGAAAGAAATTTTTTGGGAAGTGGCCCCCTACGATCTGGGAATTCCCACCCCCCTCTACCCCCCCTTCCTCCCCCCCCACCCCACCCCACACACACACACACACACACACACACACACACATATACGAACACTATCTCTCCCATACACACACACACACACTTTTTCTCTCTCTCTCAAGAACACACACTCTATCTCTCAAACACATATAAACAAACACTCTCAATTTCACACACTCTCTCACATAGACACACACACACACATAATCTCTCTCTCTCTCTCAAAACACACACGCTCTCTCTCTCTCTCTCACACACACACACACACACACACATATACAAACACTCCTGATGTCACACATACACACACACACGCTCTCTCTCTCTCTCACACACACACACACACACACACTCTCTCACACACACTCTCTCTCCCTCCCATATAGTGCCAGAGTACCCCCCCCCCCCTCCCCCCTGGAAGAGTACCATCTGTAGGGGGAGTCCAGCATCTTGTTTTTATTGTATAAGGAAGAGTCACACTAAAGGTTTTCCGGCAAATTTTCAGAGTAATTTCAGCCTTCATAATTGCTGTATACTTCTGTGTTGTTTTACTTAAGGAGGTATTTTTTTCGGGACCTCCTTCTTCTTCATGTTTAGCCTTATTAGTTTTGGTATTTTAAGACGTTCGGCCCATTAGTTCGGCGATTTCAAGACCTTTCACCTCATTTCCTTGGCAATTGTAAGGCCTTTCGTGCCATTTTTCCCATGTGAAGAATAGCGAGCCTTCACTTTGTGTGCAATTTGTGCGAGTGTGTGTGTGTGTGTGCGTGTGTATGAGAGAGTGTGTATGTATGTGTATATATATGTGTATACCTCGCAATGTGTGTATGTCCCCTTTTCCGGCTTCCAGTGTTTTAATAGATGACAAGATTGGCTATAAAGACAGAGAAACCACTGGCTGATCTCCAAGTTAGGCAGGCCCCAGAGTGTCTACATTTATTTATTTATCTATTTATTTATTTTAATTTTATTTATGTTATATATTATATTGTATTGATTTAATTTACTTATATATATTTTTTTGTATCTATTTATATATTTATTGTTATTGTTATGTCCTCTGGAAGTATGAGAGAGTACCATTTCCACTGGAGTGCCTTTATATAGAGAGTGGCGACGTAGGGGATCCAGGGAGTCATATGACGAAGACAGGTGTTACGATACTGAAGGGGTTAACATAGTAAAACCCATGGTCACTGCAGAGGAGGCAAGAGGTTAACAAGATGGCGGACACTGACATTGGGTTGTCCTGGCACTCTTCCTTCAGACGGTGCCTGGCCCTGGACAAGTGCCAACATACACGCCACACCCTCGTACATCCCCCCCCCCATTTCCAATCCTACAGAATCCCCCACCCCCCTTCCTCCTACAGGCACCCTCCCCTCCTCCGCTTCTACAGACAACCCCCCCCCCCCTCAGACAACCCCTCCTCTTTTTCCCCCTCAGGACCCCCCCTCCCTCCACTCCTACAGACACCCCCCACACCCCCTATGGCATTCAAAATCCCCTCCCCCTCATAAAATCCCCCACACTCCTTCAGGCATCCCACACCCACTCCCTCAACGACATCCCCCACCCTCTCCCTCTCAGAGATACCCCACCCCTTCCCCTCATACAAACCCCTACACCCCTTCCATCTCGGGCATCCCCCACCCTCTCCCCTCCCCATCAGTCATTCCCCCAATCATACACCCCCCACTCCCCACACATCCTCAGGCAACCCCCACCCCATCCCTCTCAGGCACCCCCATCCTTCCCCCTAAGACACCGCCCCCCTCCCCTCCACCCTCTTCCCCTCAGATATACCCCACACGCCCTCATACAACCCCCTCCTCAGGCATCCCACACCCCCTTCCCGTCATTCAACCCCCCATCAGGCACCCCGCCCCCCCCCCCATACCCCTCAGCCCCTCATACAACCCCCTACTCCCCACACACCCTTAGGCATCCCTCACCCCTTCCCCTCCCCTCCCCAGGCACCCCCACCCTCTTCCCCTCATACCCCCAACCCCCACAGACACCCATCCCTCTCCACCCCTTCCTCCAGAGTCCTACTGCGGAAGAGAGCCACATCCATTTCTCCAGTAGCCTTCTTTCCCTTTATTTGACCTGGATTTGTGTTTTTGTTTATAACAGTCAATTAATAGTTTTGTGTCTAAGCTCGTATTTTCACAATCCGAGGCACAATTTCTCCAGTAACTCCCCTTACTCTGGCTTGTATTGGATCTGAATTGGTTTGATCTATATACTTGCAATTATTTCATTATTAATAGTTGTATATCTAACCTCGTACATTCAAGCTCCGAGGCACAATTTCTCCAGTAACTCCTCTTTCTTTTGATTTTATTTTACCTTGATTTAGTTTCTCTTTTATACTTGCAACTATTTAATTATTCACATTTGTATAATTATCTAACCCTGTACATACAAGCTCCGAGGCACAATTATCTAGTAGCCTTCTTTTCTCTGGTTTTTATTTGACCTGGATTTGTTTTCTGTCTATATACTCGCAACTATTCCTGGATGAATAGTTTTGTATCTAACTTCATAATATATCTAACCTTATAATATTCACAATCACAAATTCTCCAATAACTCACATTTCTCTTGCATTTATCAGACCTAGATTTGTTTTCTGAATATACTTTGACTATTCCTGATCAAATTTTTTTTTTTTTTTTTTTATCTAACTTTGCACATTTACGTCCTGGGCCACCATTGCTTCTGTAGCTAGCTCTTTTATATTTTGGTTTGACCAGATCTTGAGTTCCTGTGTTTGTTCATAATATACTTTAACTATTCCGTATTAAGGGGACAATGGTTATTTTGCGGGGTCTATTTATTTATAGATGTATATACAGTACATATATTTGTTTTCAGTTTCCTCGGTACACGTTCATCAAGATTTAAAAAACACTCCTTATACACCCTGCAAAATATTTGTGTACATTTCTCGACAGAAAAATTTCCCGGCCGAAGGCCGGTTTCTCTTAAGATTACAGGCTCACCATCGCTCGCCAGGAAAAATCGACACCTAAATGGCACGACAGGTCTTCATATTGATATAGAAATGAGAAGAAAGGTTTTAAATTCGACAAACTAATGGGAAAAACATCTTAAAATCTGAAAACTAATGGGGCTGAACACGAGGAAGAAAGTGGACCAGAAAAACGACCCCTCACCCCTTAAAAGTGTTATATCTATCCACACAATTCACGCCTTGGGTTTATATCTATCCACATAATTCACGCCTTGGGTTTATATCTATCCACATAATTCACGCCTTGGGTTTATATCTATCCACATAATTCACGCCTTGGGTTTATATCTATCCTCATAATTCACGCCTTGGGTTTATATCTATCCACATAATTCACGCCTTGGGTTTATATCTATCCTCATAATTCACGCCTTGGGTTTATATCTATCCACATAATTCACGCCTTGGGTTTATATCTATCCACATAATTCACGCCTTGGGTTTATATCTATCCACATAATTCACGCCTTGGGTTTATATCTATCCACATAATTCACGCCTTGGGTTTATATCTATCCTCATAATTCACGCCTTGGGTTTATATCTATCCACATAATTCACGCCTTGGGTTTATATCTATCCTCATAATTCACGCCTTGGGTTTATATCTATCCACATAATTCACGCCTTGGGTTTATATCTATCCACATAATTCACGCCTTGGGTTTATATCTATCCTCATAATTCACGCCTTGGGTTTTACCGTTGGGAGGAGAGCCATAATTTATCTTTTCTGTGATAATATTTGGCGTGGATTAATTTTCTGAATATACTTTGACTATTACTTATCTACAGTTTTATATACATTGTCTTACACTTTTTAAGTTGTATGTTACCGCCTCCCTTTTTTTTTTGTTTTTTTTGCTAAATGTGTCTGTAGTAATCTCTCTCTCTCTCTCTCTCTTAAAAATGTTCTCTCACCATTTTATCTCACCATTTCTCTCTCTCTCTCTCTCTCTCTCTCTCTCTCTCTCTCTCTCTCTCTCTCTCTCTCTTTCTCTCCTCTTAAAATTGTTCTCTCACCATTTCTCTCTCACCATTTTTTGTTCTCTCTCTCTCTCTCTCTCTCTCTCTCTGGTAAATGTTATAACCTGTTTCTCGTTTGTCTGACCCGGTTTTATTCAGTGTATGAAATTCAGGAGGCTTTGTACTCCCAACCTTTAATTTTTTTTCCCTCTCTCCTTTGTTCTCTCTCTTTCTCATGTTTTCTCTCTCTTTCTCACTCTCTCTCTCTCTGTCTCTTTCTCCCTGTGTGTGTGTGTGTGTGTATGTGTGTGTATAGTAGCCAGTTTCTCGTTTACATGACCGGGTTTTATTGAGTGTACGTAATTCAGGAAGCCTCGACTGTACTCCTAACCTAAAAACATTTTCTCTCTCTAGTTCCTGTGGGCGTAGTGGTGTATCTCCCTTCTCTCTCTCTCTCTCTCTCTCTCTCTCTCTCTCTCTCTCTCTCTCTCTCTCTCTTAGACTCATACTGTCTCTCTCTTCTTTCTGGCTGACCTAGTTGTTCTCAATTTATACCATTTTGAAGTTTGTGCGCTTCTTAACCTCCTTTGCCGATCCCAAGGCAAGGTCATACTAGAGACTTTAAAGTAACAGAGACCGGCCCTTTTACGTAGGCCAAATTATATATCATTAAATGATTTGATATAGCTTATAATCTACTACTAGGACTCCAAGGGATACACATGAACTCTATAAACCCTCTGAATAACATAGATCCTTCTTAAACTGCATATAATCGTCTGGTTTTAGCCATAATCGAAAGTAAAAAGATGTCATCATGCTGAAGGGGTTAAAACTAGTCATCTGGCACTTTCTGAGGTTTTGACATCATTCAAACACCCAATTTAATCTATCTTCATTCTAGCTACCGATACCAATGCACAGGGATCGCTAAATGTGACTAATTAAATACTGGAAAAGTGTTATTACAACTCCACTTTATATAGTACAACTCCACTTTATATAGTACAACTCCACTTTATATAGTACAACTCCACTTTATATAGTACAACTCCACTTTATATAGTACAACTCCACTTTATATAGTACAACTCCACTTTATATAGTACAACTCCACTTTATATAGTACAACTCCACTTTATATAGTACAACTCCACTTTATATAGTACAACTCCACTTTATATAGTACAACTCCACTTTATATAGTACAACTCCACTTTATATAGTACAACTCCACTTTATATAGTACAATTATCTGCAAGGATCTTACTCTGTGTGTGTGTGTGTGTGTTTCGTGTATTTCAATTATTGCTTAAACCTGTGTCTACCATTCAAGAGAGACAGAGAATGAGAGTGTGAGTTAGTGAGTGCGTGTGTGTGTGTGTGTGTGTGTGTGTGTGTGTGTGTGTGTGTGTGTGTGTGTGTGTGTGTGAGAGAGAGAGAGAGAGAGAGAGAGAGAGAGCTGAACCCCACCAACAGAATGATCTCACTGATGCTGTACCTGACAGAAGGGATTTATTGGGAGCTGACTGATTGACTGACTGTGTGTGTGTGTGTGTGTGTATTTACCTAATTGTAGTATACAGGAGTTGAGCTTTTTAGGCTGGTATTGTCCCGCTTCCTGAGTTACAATTATCTAACTTTGTGTGTGTGTGTGTGTGTGTGTGTGTGTGTGTGACTAATTGTATGTGTGCCTCACTGTGTGTGTGTGTGTGTATGTGTGTGTGTGTGTGTGTGTGTGTGTGTTTGACAGCTACATCATTCATTAAATCACAGTGGTCTTGGCTTAATATATGTTGATTGTGTGAGTGACTGTTTATATCAATGATTCTGTGACTGACTGACTGGGGATACCATTGATTTAGTGATTGACTAGCTATATCAATGACTAACTGACTGTGTTCCCTATATGGTATATCATTGATTGTATGACTGAGTGATTGTATGATTGGTTGACTGCTTGTATGATTGACTGTTTGATTAGACACATAATTGACTGTATGTGTTTGCTATGTGGATATATCTTTGACTGACTGTGTTTTTGGCTTGGTAGATTAACTGACTGTATCACTGCCTTTAAACTTGACCTTTAAACATGACAGTACATCAAGGTTCGCAATGCAGAGGTGAACAATATGGCGGCTACTGTAAAGACCTTGGTTCAATTCTCCCTATAAGCCTGCCCTGCTTGGCACCCCCCTAGCAGTCTTTCCTTTTGACTCATGTAGTGGTGGTCCTGCCAGCTATCTATTGATCCATAACACACACACACACACACACACACACACACACACACACACACACACACACACACACCAACTCTCTCTCTACTAACCATATTGAGTGACTATGGCAGAAGTCTAAGGCCGAAATGATCTGTCTGAAGAACCTGCGAGCCTCCTTGGGCGTGAGGCGACCCTTCTTGACGAGGTAGTCGAAGAGCTCCCCACCAGAGACGTGTTCCAGCACCAAGTATCTGCGGAAGGAGAAACAATATTAGGAGTTATTTAATAGGCAACCCTTTATTAACCCCTTCAGTACCGGTGTGTCCTTTTCATCATATTCTGGCAACTATCGAACGATTTTATTCAGCTTAGAAAGGACGTCTGCACATTCAAAGGATACAAGGCTATCTCAATGACTCCTTTTAGCTACCATATATCCTTCCTAAGCTACTAAAATCGTATAAATGTAGCTAAAATACAACCAAAATGACGTTACCAGTACAGAAGGGGTTAATGACTATATGTAGGATTATTATGTGAGAGAGAGAGAGAGAGAGTGTGAGAGTGAGAGAGAGAGAGTGAGAGAGACCTGCACAAGAAGGAGGAACAACAACATTGGGAGTTAGTTAATATTCAATCTTATAGTAGTGATTAAATGTGAGAGAGAGAGAGAGAGAGAGAGAGAGAGAGAGAGAGAGAGACCTGCAGAAGGGGCAACAACAATATTAGGGGTTAGTTAATAGGCAATCTTATAGTAGAGATTAAATGTGTGTGTGTGGGTGCGAAAGAGAGAGAGAGAGAGAGAGTGAGAGTGGGTAAAAGAGAGAGAGTGAGAGTGGGTAAGAGTGAGAGTGAGTGTGGGAAAGATCGAGAGAGAGAGAGAGCTTGGGTAACTTTCCTCCTTCCCATCATCACCCATATATCCGGTCTTCAGTCTTGTTAACCAGAGCGCTATCATTTCAATCCACTGCTATTGGGTGCGTGTTTATATATACTGTATATATATAATTATATATTATATATATACATATATATAGATAGATAGATATAGATATATATAATTATATACATATATTTATTTTGTTATGCGAGTATAAACTCTTCAGATAAAATAAGGCTTATCTTCAAGTGCGATTTAACAATACTAAATTTTAATCGAAAACAATTTGGAAAAACTCGAGCGAAACATATAAATAATATTGGACAGTCTCGACAAAGGGATTCGTCTACAAGATTTATCGTGGAGTGAGATTTAAAGACATTGTATAACTTTTGGAGAGGACATCTTGGGGAAACAAAACTCCTCATCCCTCTCACATTAAAACCATAAATCTCAAAAACTTGTGAGTACGAAGGGAGTTGCTTCTTAACCCCTTCTATATCGGTGCTATTCTTTTAACCGACGATGTCTTTTTCATTTTGCTCTAGCTACATTTAGGCGATTTTGTGAAGCTTGAGAAGGATAATATGGTAGCTAAAAATGATTAATTGAGATAGTCGGTTGCCTTTCAATGGGTAGACGTCCTTCGTAAGCTGAATAATATCGTCTAATAGCTCCCAGAATATAATGAAAAGAATGTCACCGGCACTGAAAGGGTTAACTTTATTCTGGCTACTGTTAGACGATTGTATTCAGTTTAAAAAGTGTTTCCAGCAATTGGCAGGCTACGAATGATCTCACTTAACCCTTACTACCACAGATCAAAGGGTTAAGAGTTTTATATGTACACTCTCGGATAAAGATGAGGCTAAAGATGAGGGAGAATGGGAGCCTGACCAAAAAAAAACTTATTAAAGCCATGTTCTGCATCATCTGAGCTAAAATGAAGCATGTTATTATCTCATTTGCGTTCGATACTGCTTCACATGGGTTGATACAGAGATTATCGGGAGTATTTCAATTGATGTATTAGTTGCCCATGTTGGACAGGTTTTCTATAATATAATAATTGCCATGTATATTATTTCTGTTCAATTTTACAATTTATACCCAGTGTTTGATGTGTCCTGTGACGAACACGACGTATTTGTGTGATCTATAAACTTGTACTGATTTTACAGTTTGGCGAAGAATGGTTCTTCAATGACTTGGCAGCGAAATTATATCTGGACTGTCTAATGCAGAGCAAAGGTGATGTTGGAAATATAGAAGCATGACAGTCAAGTTTTCACTACCATTGCAGACTGAGTTAAGTGTGAGAGGGGATTCAGGCAAATGTGCATGACGTTGTATTAATACGATATTTAATAACTTCCAGGGGCATCAGGGGAACTATGGAGCATAACTTTAACTTCGTACATTTAAAGATATTAATAATTACTAAAAACAAGGGATTTATGTCATGGGAGAGGATATGAACAGCCTCTCCTTTGCCAGTTTGCTAAGGGCACTTCAAACAGCATAGTCGTCTGCTTCCCCTGAATAAAAAGGTTTTGATGAATAATATGCATGTTGAATTGGGCTTTGTGTATTAATAAATTTACTACCACCGTATTTTACCTGGCAACTATGTTAAATTTGAAAGTATGCAGCTCCAACTTCCTTACAGCACGGAACTCGCATGTGGATCATTATGCAAGGATCCACATGTTACTAAAATACTAAAGTCAAATTATAATAACAAAAATAGCTAACCAACATTCGATGATCAACAAATTTCTGGCAACATTTCTGGAATATGTTACGCTGGTATAGGAAACTAGACTGATGATAGGTGAACTGAAATCTAATAAATGTTGACCTCATAAACTGCCAGACCAGTGTTGAGGATAAATGTTGAGTGAAAAAGTGTTCGTGTGATACCGGCTTAAAGGGCTGATCACAGTTGGAGGTAATACTCGTAGTTTCAATGGAGGAATCCTAATGAAGAGAGCGGTCATTAGGAGCCTACGTGAACGCTACTATTACCAGACAGTGTGGAAGGGAAAGGTGGAATGTGAGAGAGAGAGAGAGAGAGAGGGGGGGGGGGGGTATATATTTCAATACTCTCATTACAAACATCCACAATAGTAAACTCCAGGGAAATTGTGAACATCTAAATATATAGTAAGAGTCAAAATTTGTGGCACAAGAGGGAGACTACGAGACGCCACCTAATTTGGCTAAAATCGTTTAGCTCCGGTTATCTCATTATAATTTGCCAGGATCCCGGATTTTTTTCTGGCTGGCAATATCTGGCACCCTTCCTTAGGCCTGCCGCCTGCGAGCATAATAAATCATCCTATGATCCTTCAGAAGTTCAGTGCCCGTGTGACTCCCTTAGGTGGAGGCTGCTTCGCACTTCTTTCTGACCCATGCGGCCTTCTCCTGCCTTACCGCCGCCTACATTTTGCCCTCTTACACCACCATGCCTGGGACTAGCTGGCTCTCTGAATACAAGATTGCAGCCATAGCTGAGCTAAGTAAGGCAGGATTAAGCAACAAGGCTATCTCGCAGCAGACCGGAGTAGCACTGAGAAGTGTGCAGCGGTGGGCCAAGAAAGTTTGCGATGCCGGTACAGCTGATCTCCAACTTCAAAAGAAGAGCTCCGCCCACTCAAGATCACCAAGCGCACTTTGAATCTTATCAAGCGTCAAGTGGAGGCTAACCCTAGGTTGACAGCAGGGGAAATCAAGCAAAACAACCCTGCTTTGTTACGAGACGTCTCTGTTAGAACCATATCCCGGGCCCTGCTCAAGCGTTTGAAGTACAGGTCCATGCGGCCGCTCAAGAAACCGTTGCTGGTTCTGAAGGAGAGAAGGGCTGAAGTTGTCCCAAATATCCAGGATATGAGCTTGCAGCTGGGGCACACTTTTCACTTCTTTACCCCTGAGCTGGCGTTTCATTACAGCCCACAAGTGCTCAATTGGGTTAATATCTGGCGAATTTCCTGGCCAGTCCTCAATGTACCTTATGTTCTGTTCACGGAACCAGTCTTTCACAACATGAGCAGTGTGGCATGGCGCTCCATCTTCCATGAAAATACTGGTAGCCTACCACTCGCATGAAAAGAGAACTCCAAATGATCCTTAAGAAGTTCCAAATAGTTGTGGCGATTCATATGGACATTCTTCGGTAATACAACTAAAGCACCAGTACCACCGTAGCCAAAGGAAGCCCACACCATTATATTAGCGAGTCGGGGAATTTTACCGTGGTAAAGAGGTACTTTCGGTGAAGACGGTTTGCCCCACTCCTCACCCGCACGTTCCCTCGGTTGCTCGTGACCGTAAACTTGGCCTCATCACTCCACAAGATGTCCTTCCAACGCAGAATAGGCCAGCGAAGGTACTTGCCAGCGAAAAGACGGCGATTCTTGGCTTGTCTGGCGCCTCGCAGCAGATGTTCCTAGTAGGCTTAAAGCTATCAAGAAGGCTCGTGGATGGAATACTCGCTATTAAATAAATTAATAAGTGAAGGTGAGAGTTTTGTTTATACCTTGTTTATTACTTTACTAATTTACTCTGACATGTAGCCTACAAACGGGTGGGCCCCCCTGGGGGGCCCAGGGGGAGCGCCACAAATGTTGACTCTTACTGTATATATATATATATATATATATATATATATGTGCGTTTATCGTTATTGTATTAAGGGGGAAGGTTTTTTTTTTGGTCGATTATTTCATATAGGCCTAGGCCTATTTATTACATTTTTAATTTCCTACCTAGACCTCCATCAAACTTAAAAGGAGGGCGTCCATTGGGTCGTAGATTAATTTGTATATTTTTCGGTATGGCCGGTTCACTATCGTCCGCCGGGAGGAAGGTCGACAACTAAATGGCATGAAGGGTCATAATATTGACAAGGAAATGGGGCGAAAGGTCTTAGATCGACAAGCTAATGGGATGGGGCAAACGTCTTGGAATCTGGGAGCTGGTGGGGCTGAACATGAGGGAGAGGGCGATCTAGGAAAACGACCCATCTCCTCTTAATATATTTTGTGTAATTAATTAAGCCAAGTGATACAATATCATGTTCACATAAAACGGGAGACATTTGGTGGTTTTGGCGGGAAAAGCGCGACACTGGCCGACTTGGCTGGGTACCCAGAAAGGGAAACCAAATTCCCTTCCACATTTAACTCTAGGGGATCGTCATAATTATTTTCACTATCACAAATCAACATACTGATATTGACTTAGAGGTTTAATCATTTAGTCGATTTTTAAGCCGCGTGTTTCTGTTATAGTATGCAAGGGTCCAGGTGAAGGAAGGACTATAGACTCGCTTGATTCTCAGAGACGGAGATACTCGGTAAAGACGCTTCGCTCTTCCCGTAGTTATTTTTGGTTTTTGTGCGCAATATTCGGGTGCCTGAAGTGCGGAAAGAGTATAGAAGTGGTGTTTGATGAATAGCGGACGATCTGGAAGGAGAATCGGAAGGAAATAGGCTGAAATAAGGTGAGCTATTTGTGAGATACGTAACCCTTTCAGGATACGATGATGCAATCTTTCATTACGCTCTGGCTATTATTAGACAATTTTCTGCAGTTTAGGACAGACCACTAGGTATGAAATGGATAAAATCTATGTAATTTACCCTTTTAGAGGATTATGACGCCTTTTGACAGTATATGCTGGCTACTAATAGACGACTATATTATAATGGTGTGTGGTGTCTGGTGTGGATATGGTGAGAGAGAGGTACACAGAGTTACACAGGTACTCAGATCACACAGACTTTGCGGTCCCTAATAGGTGGTCCAGCCTTGATTCTACTAGATAGGGACAGTTTATAATAGAAAAATAGGACTGCAAAGTACAAGGCTCTCTCCCCACCCTCCGCTCCCTCCGGCTAAAGCGGGCATCACACTGGGCCAAATTCTCGCCATTCTCCGATCTCCAGTCTTCGTTTCCGGTCAGTAGCGCCAGCAAATTCTATCACACGCCAAGCTTCCTGGCTGCGTGAGTCTCCGACAACAATAACAATGTCGGACCTTAGCCTATATTGGTCCGTTTCACCTATACTGTAATGCATAGTAATATGGATTTACATCTACAATTATAATGCAATATGACTCAATTTACACGTTAGTGTAATTTTTTTTAAATTTGAAGCTTATATGAGGAAATTTATATTTTGAACTTCTCTGAGGTTTTCGAATGTTTTCGATTCATACCAATCGCCGTGGCGTAGGCTATAGAACAGTGGTTATTTACTAGCTGCAAGTGGTGTAGCTATGTTAGCATTAATTCACCTTGAAAATTGTTTGTCTACCAGCAACCCTTCTCACAATCAAAACACTTAATTTTGTAGCAAAATATTTATTTCTATCGTTATATTGTGGTGTTTCCCTTAAACTAGAATAATATGGATTGATATTGACAAACTTTGTGTAATACGACCCAATCTATACGTTAATGTGGCTATGTTTTGCGTTTGAAGCTTATATAAGTAGCTATGAGGAAGTTTTTCGCAAAATATAGGCTATAGCTTGACGGCGCCCCTGTCGTTACCTCGGCACTAAGCAATCGTTTATATTGTGCTGTTTCACCAATAATTTAGAGTAATATGGATTTATATCGACAATTATATTTCAATATGACTCAATCTACAAGTTTGCGTTATTATTTTTTATATTTGGAGCATATAGGCCTATGAGGAAATATTTTGAACTTTTCGGAGGTTGTAGAATGCTTGGTATAATCCTGTGTATGCGGGTAGACTTGTATTTATCTCAATAATTTGGTAATGTTACTTTATATTTTTACATTTTACATTCATAAATAGTCCACTAATATACTAGGTTAGGTTAGGCTAGGTTAAATATATTGTTCAATGCTTCTTAGTAAATAGGCATCTGAAAAACAGTTCCTCCTGTTACACAACCGAATGTTTTCGTTTCATACCAATCGCCGTGGCGTAGGTAGGCTATAGGAAGTGGTTATTTAGCTGCAAGTGATGTAGCTATTTTAGCATTAATTCACTTAGTTTATGTCTATCAGCAGCCCTTCTCACGCTCAAAACACACACTTATGTATCAAAATATATATTTCGACGTCATATACTTGAGATATCAATGAAATTAAATGCGAGCTGTAAAGAGGCCGACAGTCTACCGCCGTCAAAAAATGGAGCTTCCCACCCAATGCGGGAAGCATCCTAGCTCCATCAAATGGTGAGATTTGTTCTGGAGACTGGCGGTAGCTCCATTTTTTGCGATAGAATGGCGAGAATTGGCCCAGTGTGATACCCCTTAACTAAGTTGTAGATAGGTGGAATAGGCTACCAAGTGCTATAGTGGGATCAAGAACGATAGAGAGTTTTAAGATAAAATTAGATAGGCATACGGACGAAATGGTTTGGGTGTGAGGGTGATCTGTCAGGTGTGGGCAATCGGCGCTCTGCAGACCCCCGTTTTCTCATGTTGACATCTGACCGTTTTGGTGAGGTCGGTCCTCATGGTGTTAGTGAGCTGGACCTACAATTAGGCCTTATAATTGGGGTTGACATCTGACCGTTTTGGTGAGGTGGGTCCTCATGGTGTTAGTGAGCTGGACCTATAATTAGGCCTTATAATTGGGGTTGGGTGTGAGAGGGATCTGCCTTGTGTGGGCCAATCGGCTTTCTGCAGACTCCCATTTCCTTATGTTCTTATTTTCTTATATATATATATATATATATATATATATATATATATATATATATATATATATACGGTATATATATATACCGGTATATATATATATATATATATATATATATATATATATATATATATATATATATATATATATATATATATATATATATATGCGTTTATCGTTATTGTATTTAAGGGGGAAGGGTTTATTTTGTGGTCGATTGTTTCATATATTTATTATATGTTTAGTTTCCTACCTAGACCTCCATCAAACTTAAAAGGAGGGCGTCTATTGGGTTCCCCTTCTAGATAAATTTGTAAATGTTTTCGGTATGGCCAATTCACTCGTTCGCCGGGAGGAAGGCCAACAACTAAATGGCATGAAGGTTCATAATATTGACAAGGAAATGGGGCGAAAGGTCTTAGATCGACAAGCTGGTGGGGCAAACGTCTTGGAATCTGGGAGCTGGTGGGGCTCAACATGAGGGAGAGGGCGATCTAGGAAAACGACCCATCTCCCCTTAATATATTTTAAGTAATTAATTAAGCCAAGTGACACAATGTCATGTTCACAGAAAACTGGAGACATTTGGTGGTTTTGGCGGGAAAAGCGCGACACTTTGGTCGACTTGGCTGGGTACCCAGAAAGGAAAATCAAATCACATTCCATATTTAACTCTAGGGGATCGTCATAATTATTTTCACTATCACAAATCAACATACTGATATTGACTTAGAGGTTTAATCATTTAGTCGATTTTAAGCCGCGTGTTTCTGTTATAGTATGCAAGGGTCCAGGTGAAGGAAGGACTATAGACTCTCGCTTGATTCTCAGAGACGGAGATACTCGGTAAAGACGCTTCGCTCTTCCCGTAGTTATTTTTGGTTTTTGTGCGCAATATTCGGGTGACTGAAGTGCGGAAAGAGTATAGAAGTGGTGTTTGACGAATAGCGGACGATCTGGAAGGAGAATCGGAAGGAAATAGGCTGAAATAAGGTGAGATATTTGTGAGATACGTAACCCTTTCAGGATACGATGCTACAATCTTTCATTACGCTCTGGATATTATTAGACAATTTTCTGCAGTTTAGGACAGACCACTAGGTATGAAATGGATAAAATCTATGTAATTTACCCTTTTAGAGGATTATGACGCCTTTTGACAGTATATGCTGGCTACTAATAGACGACTATATTATAATGGTGTGTGGTGTCTGGTGTGGATATGGTGAGAGAGAGGTACACAAAGTTACACAGGTACTCAGATCACACAGACCTTGCGGTCCCTAATAGGTGGTCCAGCCTTGATTCTACTAGATAGGGACAGTTTATAATAGAAAAATAGGACTGCAAAGTACAAGGCTCTCTCCCCACCCTCCGCTCCCTCCGGCTAACTAAGTTGTAGATAGGTGGAATAGGCTACCAAGTGCTATAGTGGGATAAAGAACGATATAGAGTTTGAATATATAATTAGATAGGCATACGGACGAAATGGGTTGGGTGTGAGGGCGATCTGCCAGGTGTGGGCCAATCGGCGCTCTGCAGACCCGTTTTCTTATGTTGACATCTGACCGTTTTGGTGAGGTCGGTCCTCATGGTGTTAGTGAGCTGGACCTATAATTAGGCCTTATAATTGGGGTTGGGTGTGAGAGGGATCTGCCTTGTGTGGGCGAATCGGCTTTCTGCAGACTCCCATGTTCTTATATATACTGTATATAGGATATATATATATATATACAGTATACAGAGAGAGAGAGAGAGTGAGATATAGTGAGATAGTGACAGTGCATGATAGTGTGTGTGCATATACATTATACAGTATGTGTGTTTACAGTTTTTGCATATAGCTGTTGTTCTCGTTGCTTCTCGTTGGTCCTCCTCCATCTTATTTTCCCCCCTTGTCTGAGTGCTGTTAAATATATTGGCCCCCAAGCCTGTCTGGAGCCGCGGGACATTAGTTTGGAAGGATCACCCCGGGGAGGCTTACCACGGATTTTAGTCTCGCTTTTGGGGAGGATTATTTCAGGGGTCCCCAGTCGTCCGGAATATGCTTCCTACATTTATTTTAATGTGTGTGTGTGTGTGTGTTGGGGCGAGGGGGGGGGGGGGGGGATTCACAGCACTCATAATTTTCTATGGCTTTTATAAATTTGTTATATACCATACTTCATTCCTATATATGTCAGTATCGCCGCAAATGATTTATATGGAATTATAACTACTGTAAAAAAGTAAATATTTACCTCCTGTTATCGACAGCCAAAGCTGAAGACAAACACCGGAACTTCATCGACTTTTCTTTCGGCGCCCGTCAATTTTCATTATTTTAATACCCAACCACCGGGGTTGCGGGGGCGGCAGCCCCCACCTATAATACTAGGATAGGTTAGGTAAGGTTGTTAGGTTAGGCTAATATTACCCCTTATTTTCGTCTTTTACCCCGCAATTTCCCTGATCAACATAACCCTCCCCACTAGTGGGGGCCGTGTTTTTAGATTGTTGAATAATGGTTAAATACTCATTTCCGACAGTCCTTGGTATAAAGCAACACTGTATATAAAAGAAAACTGAAAAAAACCCCGCTAAAATCGCTGCGAAACCAAAACTATAATATACCGAATAATCTCCATAAATACTGGAAGAGTGAAGCGAATAAAGAATGCAAATTAAATAACAAAAACCTGGAGAAACTTATACAGTACAAAGTACAAAGGAGTACAAAGGAAATCAAGCAACAACAGATCTAGTGACCCTTCTAGGTTGCTTGTCCTCCAAAACACTGAGGATCAAGTGTCCAAACAGTGGTTTAGAGTGGGTAAGGGAACATTGGAAAGGGAATTACTGCCCTGTAACTAATGTCCGTGGCAGGATTAGGAAGTTAGTAGGGGACATATGGGTTAGTAACTGAGGGGGGGGGGATAAAATAAAGTTATTCATTTACAAACGCAGTCAGTCGCGGGTTTGATGCGAGATATTTGTCTAGGCGGAGTTTAAATGAATCAACGGTGATACAGTCTATAACGTTTCGGGGAAGCCCATTCCACAAGTTGACAACTCGATTGAAGAAGAAATTCTTAGATTCGTGTGAGCTAAAAGATTTACCAATAATTTTGCAACCGTTTCCCCGCGTGTAATTAGATTGGTCGACAGTGAAGTACTTACTACAGTTCATATTGTCGATGCCTTTGATGATTTTGAACACTTGAATTAAGTCACCTCTTAATCTGCGCTGGGTTAAAGAAAATAGATTTAATTCTCTAAGACGCTCTTCGTATGGTTTGTTCTTTAGGTTTGTCAGTGGTGACATTAGAACGATACATAACTATAGGTAGCGCCAACGAACTTGACAATTATCTCGATCCCTGTACCTCTTCGTAACTCAAAAGAACCTTGAGCAAACTGGCTGTAAATGTTCACACCTATTTCCTGGTGGACTCTTCCCAAATAATACAAATGTCAGTCTGATTGCTTTCATTAATTTTGAGTTATAAGACGTTAAGGGGTCCAGATTATTGTCAAGTTCGTTGGTGGTACCTATAGAAGAATCTCCATATATAAAAAGGAGTCATTAATCCCTTTATTTATCGGTAACGTAATTTTAAGTTTATTCTAGCTATATTTAGACGATTTTGTGCAGTTTATGAAGGATCTGTGGTAGTAAATATGGTTAAGTTAGATAGTTCAAGCCGGTTAATTGCTGGAGGCCCTTTTTAAACTAAATCACATCGTCTAAAAGTAGCCACAATAAAGTAGAAAGACCGAGGGAAAGAAAGATAAAAGGTATAACATAAATCTAGATAAACTTGTACGATAAATAAAATAAAAACATCTCCATAATATACTAGTCTGTAATGGAAGAAGCCTGAAGTTTAGGGGTGCGAGAAATGGACTACAGTATATTAAACAAGCAAACAAACAAACAAACAAACAACGAAAACCTTGATAAATATGTAGGAGAGTGAGCAAAAGAAACAATACATACAATAGAGGATTCTCCATCAATACCAAAACCGATATAAACTTGTACGATCAATAGAATCAAAGAATCTCCATATATACTATAGGTCTTTCATTATAGGTAGACCAGAAATCGTAAACCCTAACCTCTGTAACTCAAAAAGGGCTTGAGCAAATGGGCTGTAAATGTCCACATCTATTCCCTGGCTGACCCTTCCCAAATGGTAGAAATCTTAGCTCGATTACTCTAGTTATAGAAGTTAATGTTCAAAGGTTTTGGCCTACTTACTTGTAATGGAAGCGTTCTGGCCAGGTTTAGGGGAAGAGGAATGGAGGGAAGTAAACGACAAATAAAATAATAACCGGGGAGACAAATAGAAAGATAAAATAAATAACACATGGTAAACTTGTAACTGAGGGGTAGAAACACGATAAACAATAATAGAAGAATCTCCATAAATAAACGGAGAGTCGGTAATGGAAGAGTCTAGGAGTTTAGGGGAGTGAGGAATGGAAGCCTGGGAGATGGGTAGGAGATTGGTGCTGTGATAAATGGTTGGATTAAGTGCGGGAGGTGTGGGTGACTGGGTGTGTGGGTGGGTGTTTCTATATGTGTGTGGGTGTGTGAGAGTGTTTGTTGTGTGTGTATGTGTGAGGATTGGAAGCCTGGGAGATGGGTAGGAGATTGGGGCTGTGGTGAATGGTTAGATTAGAAGGGGTGGTGTGACTGACTGGGTGTGCAAGTGTGTGGGTATGTTTGTTGAAGTGTGTGGTTTGTTGTGTCTGTTTTTGTGTGAGGAATGGAAGCCTGGGAGATGAGTAGGAGATTGGTGCTGTGATAAATGGTGGGATTAGAAGGGGAGGTGTGGGTGTAGGTATTTGTGTGGGTGTGGTGTATGTAGGGTGTGGAATGTGTCTCTGTGGGTGTATGAGTGAGAAATGGAAGTCTGGGAGATGGGTAGGAGACTGGGGCTGTGATGAATGGTGGGATTAGAGGAGTGAGGTGTGGCTGACTGGGTGCGTGGGTGTTTGTGGGGTATGGGTGTGGGTGAGTGTAGTGGGATAAGAAGGGGAAGGTGTGGCTGACTGTATGTGTACTGTGGCATGTGTATATCTGCGAGTGTGTGAGTTCGTGTGGGTGCTTGTAGAAGTGTTTGTTGTGTGTGGTTGTGTGAGTATTTATATGGGTGTGTTTAGTGAGTGTGGGTGAAACTGTGTTTGTGTGAAGAGAGAGAGAGAGAGAGAGAGAGATATTGGGGGGTAGGAGGTATAGTCTCCCTTAGTATCCCCTAATGTTTTCTCAGGATAATAGGTCTGTTTTATCAGATTGATGGTTGGGTGGCCCGTGTCTCCCATACATCTTAATCGGCCAACCTCTTTCTCCATTAGTTTATCTCCTCCATACAATTCGTTTCTATGTGTAAGAAAGAGACAAGGTAAAACAGCCTGTAACGAGTCTCTCTCTCTCTCGCTCTCGCGCTCTCTCTCACTATATACTGTATATATATATATATATATATACTGTATATAAATAATATATATACCGGTATATATTTCACTGATATATCTGTTGAACATATTAACTTTTATTCCCATCTGTGTCGGCCATCTCTCTCTCTATCTCACTCTCACATTCTCTCCTCCCCTCTCTCTCACTCATAATTTTTCTTAGTGTCCCTCTGATGCCTCTCTTCTGTTATTCCTTCCCTCTTTCTGTCTCCCCTCTTTCCTCTCTGTTCTTATCTCTCCCTGTTTCCCCTTTTTCTTCTGCTCTCTCTCTCTCTCTCTTTCTCCTGTTTCTCCCCTTCCCTCAATTTTCTCATTGCCATTCTCCCTCTTCTCCCTCTTTTTTTTTTTCATTTTCGTTTTCTCCCCATCCTCTTTCTGTCTCCCCTTGTTCCTCTCTTTTCTTCTCTCCCCCTCTCATCCTCCCCTCTATCTCTGTCTTCTGTTTCTCCCCATCCTCTTTCTGTCTCCCCTTGTTCCTCTCTTTTCTTCTCTCCCCCTGTCTTCTGTTTCTCCCCCTTCCTTCCTTTTGTCTCTTCCCTACTCCCAGTTTTCCCTTTATCTTTCCTTCTCCTTTTCCCCCCTCTGTCTCTTTCTTCTTCTGTGTCTCCCCTTCTCTCTCTCTCTCTCTCTCTCTCTCTCTCTCTCTCTCTCTCGCTCCTGGCTCAGCACCTCGCCTCCTTCCCCTTAGTACGCAGTCATCAACTTTCTTTCAGGTAGCCTTTATTGCATCGTTGCTCTACTTTTTCACACCTTTAGCTTGTAAGTCGACGTTATACGGCTAATTTTATCGACATTTTATTTATTATTTATCTATTCATCCAGAGTTTATTTATTTATTCATATATATATTTATATATATATTTTGCATTTGTTTTCATTACTTATTTGTTTGTTTAGCATTATTTTGTATTCATTACCGATTCAGTATTAGGACGTATTTTTCCACTTTATTCAGCGCCATTTTGTTTCTTTTTTTCGGATTTGGAAGGTCATCTGTGAATCATAGACGTAAAGTATATATAATTTAAAGTTCTGAATTTGAATTGGATTTTGTCTAGTCTCCATTTCGCTCCCGCTTTCTTGTTTCTTCTCTGTATGTATCTTTTCTCCACTTATTCCATTTGTCTCCTCTCTGCTTCTTCTCTATTATCTTCATTAACTTGTTCTCACCCATTTATCCATCTCCCTCTCTCCCTCAATTTAGCTTTGTCTTGTCTATTATTCCTTTATCGTCTTGTTTATTCTCTCTATCTATCTATTTATGTTTCCTCATTCTATTTACCTTTGTCCCTCTTCCCCATATATTCTATTATCTTCCACTTTCCCTCACCCGTTTATCCATCTCCCTCTCTCCCTCTATTTATCCTTGTCTTGTATATTATTCCTTTATCCTCTTGTTTCTTCGCTCTATTTATTTATTTTACCTCTCATCCCATTTATCTTACGTTTTCCTTTCTCTCCTCGTCTTTTGTGTTCTTATATTCTCTCCGACCACCTCCTCCTTCCCCCCCCCCCCCCCCCCCCCGCCCCACCAACCTTCCACCTTTTCTCACATCCTTGGTCGTAATGAGGGTCGACAGTTGCTCTCTCTCTCTCTCTCTCTCTCTCGCACAAAAACACTCATACGCCCTCTCTCATTTTAATTATTTAACTCACACACTCTCACACACACACATGCACACACACATACACACTATCTCTATCTCTCTCTTGTTCCATCTTCTATATCTCCGACACAGACCTTGGCTTGTTCTTAGAGACCATACCAAGTTTGCAGATAAACTTGAATCGAACGAGAGCAATCCAAGATGGCTTGAACAACAACTTGACCTAGTTATGTGAAGGTTGCGGGGATAGTTCGATACATGGTGCGGTACCAATCTCTCTCTCTCTCTCTCTCTCACACACACACACACACACACGTACAATAGTGGTAAAAAATACGCGAACACCTCTTAACCCCTTCTGTACCGGCGACGTCTTTTTAATTTTATTCTTGCTATATTTAGACGATAGTTAGATTTTAAGTTGTCAGCCACCTTTATGATAGATATTGGCTCAGATTAGTTTGCTTTACAGTTGATTGGCTTCTATGGTTATTAAAATGGAGGCTATAATTCTAATAATGTCAAAGTGTATAGATGCTTAGTGAGACTATTCAGTAATTTGTTAGAGAGAGAGAGAGAGTGTGAGTGAGAACGAGCGAGTGAGTGTGTGGGAGTGAGAAAATTAGTGCGAGAGAGAGAGAGAGTGTGTGTGTATGTGAGAGAGTGAGTGAGTGAATGAGGCCATCTAACCAGTATAGAAAATCAAGCCCCAAATCACCCTAAAATAAATATATACGATCACATAAAGCCACTAAACCCATTCTTCTAAGCCTATTCCCGTCACATAAATATATATATATATACGAGTAGATTTATAAGCCTCGTATGGAAAATGGCGTTTGGTTTGTGATCGAGTGAGATTGAGTTGAGCCTGTATATTGCTGGGGGGGGGGGGGGGGGAAGGCCTAGAGTATAAATTATGCTGTAGAAGGCGCCCATGGAATTCTGAACGGGAGAGATAAGGGGGGGGGGGGGGGGGGAGAGAGAGTGTGTGTGAGAAAGAGATAGAGAGACTGAGTGAGTGGGGGGGGGGGGGGGGTGAGAGATAGCTAGAGAGAGAGAGAGAGGGTCGGGGGATGGTGGTGTTTTCAGAAAATAAACAATGGGAACAATATTCTTCACCTTCCACTCAAACAACAACGAAATATTAATGGTAGAATGTATCTGAGAGAGAGAGAGAGGGAGAGAGGGTCGGGGGATGGTGGTGTTTTCAGAAAATAAACAATGGGAACAATATTCTTCACCTTCCACTCAAACAACAACGAAATATTAATGGTAGAATGTATCTGAGAGAGAGAGGGAGAGAGGGTCGGGGGATGGTGGTGTTTTCAGAAAATAAACAATGGGAACAATATTCTTCACCTTCCACTCAAACAACAACGAAATATTAATGGTAGAATGTATCTGAGAGAGAGAGAGGGAGAGAGGGTCGGGGGATGGTGGTGTTTTCAGAAAATAAACAATGGGAACAATATTCTTCACCTTCCACTCAAACAACAACGAAATATTAATGGTAGAATGTATCTGAGAGAGAGAGGGAGAGAGGGTCGGGGGATGGTGGTGTTTTCAGAAAATAAACAATGGGAACAATATTCTTCACCTTCCACTCAAACAACAACGAAATATTAATGGTAGAATGTATCTGAGAGAGAGAGGGAGAGAGGGTCGGGGGATGGTGGTGTTTTCAGAAAATAAACAATGGGAACAATATTCTTCACCTTCCACTCAAACAACGACGAAATATTAATCGTAGAATGTATCTGAGAGAGAGAGAGAGAGAGAGAGAGGGAGAGGGGGTCGGGGGATGGTGGTGTTTTCAGAAAATAAACAATGAGAACAATATTCTTCACCTTCCACTCAAACAACAACGAAATATTAATGGTAGAATGTATCTGTGTGTATACGTAAGAGAGAGAGAGAGAGAGAGAGAGAGAGAGAGAGAGAGAGAGAGAGAGAGAGAGAGAGAGAGCCACTATACTACCAAGATCACCATAAACGTAAAGCATCATCACACCCACTTGAAACTGTGTGTGTGTGTGGGTGTGGGTGTGGGTGTGGGTAGGTAGGCTTCCTTTATAACCACACATACACACACACAGCCACACGCACTCTCTCTCTCTCTTTCACTAAATAGCATTGACAATGTAGCTTATCAAGATGTTTAGCCTTCGTATGAATACATCACGCAACAATTAGAGCGGAGTGGGTTATTGGTGTTAAGAACGTTGTTAAAAATAATAAGTGTAATGCACTATATGATTTGTATTTCTCTCAATAGTATTTCCGCCGAATTTCAGATAACTATTTAATCCTTTCAGCACGATGACCTACTTTTCATCGTATTCTAGTTACCACTAAACTATTTTCTTTAGCAGATAATCCACCTCTAAGACTCAAAGGGATAAATACGATTTCCATAGACCCTCTGAATAACATAGGGTCTTCTTAAACTGCATATAAATCGTCTAATTGTAGCCAGAAGCAAGGGTAAAACTACGTTATGGTGCTGAAGGGGTTTGGCCAGTGTTGCTCGCGTGTTTGGGGTTAGTATAGCACGTATTATGAATGGCATGTCTTGCTCGTAAAATACAACTTTTTGTATAACTTACAACTCATTTTTAATTTGCCTAAATAATAACAGGCTTTTTACAATTACGCAGACTATTTATATTTCTTGTTCTCTCTCTCTCTCTCTCTCTCTCTCTCTCTCTCTGTCTGTCTGTCTGTCTGTCTGTCTGTCTCTCTCTCTCTCTGTCTGTCTGTCTGTCTGTCTGTCTCTCTCTCTCTCTCTCTCTCTCTGTCTGTCTGTCTGTCTGTCTCTCTCTGTCTGTCTGTCTCTCTCTCTCTCTCTCTCTCTCTCTCTCTCTCTCTCTGTCTCTCTCTCTCTCTCTCTCTCTCTCTCTCATCACCCTCAGATCTTCCCCACCATTTGTATCACCTGTCACTTCCCCGTTTTCTTTTATTTGCATTGTTAATTAATTATCATGTTATCACTATTCTTTCTTCCTCTCGCTCATTTCCTTGTTTGGCATTTTTTGTATGTTTGTCTTATTAACTGCTTCCCCTTTGTCTTTATCCACTTTTATCAGGAGTTTTCTATGTTGGTGCGTTTAATTGTTTCTGTGATATTGACCCCTTTCAGGATGCCATGAATATTTTGTTAAGGTATTTTTTTTTCCATTCGTGTAATGCTTCCAATATATATATGTGAGTGTGTTCGTAGTCCGAGATGATAAGTCGAGAGGATGAAACCGTGACGAGACATGTTCGGTACGCAGAGCCACTCACTCCAAACTAGATATAAGCAAGTACGTGCCGTTGGTCTGGGTAGCCAAGAGTACCCTACGTTGAGCCCCCATTGCAAATGCTCTTTTGACTCATTATCTAAAGGCGGTGTCACACGAGCGATTATTCCGGCAATTTTTATGGGCAATTGAAGTCAGGCGGCTTCAAAATTTAAATTCCGATATAATCAAACTACCTAACATAGTCTACCTTCGATCTAGTGTCCGATGTCAATGCAAAAAAGCCTCAAAATAGCACGAAGAAACAAATTGCTCATCGAAAATTGCCGGAAAATGCGTCCGTGTGACACCGCCTTAAGGGGAGGTATTTAGTTTGTTCCCTACTTTTTCATCAAGCTTAAAATTACATCCCCTAGACCCCCTTTCAAGATAAATTTGTACATTTTTCGGTAGAAAAATGTCCAGGCCGGAGGCCCTCCCAGTTGCTCTTAAATTACAGGCTCGCTATCGCTCGCCAGGAAAAAATCGACACCTTAACGGCACGAAAGGTCTTAAAATTGACGGAAATGGGGCAAAATGTCTTAACATATCCAAACTACTAGGGCGAAGGTCTTAAAATCTCAAAAGCAATGGGGCTAAACATGAGGGAGAAAGGGGTCCAGAAAAAAATCCCTCAAGTGGATAATTATCTCCCCTTAACTCATCACCTGAGATAATTATGATCTCCAGACTTCATAATATTGAACAATGGAATCTACAAGCTATGGAATGCCTATGGACTGTATTGTTTCACCTTAATTTAACTAACTATTGTATATATGTAATTGTTGTGGTCAATAAACTACCTATCTATCTATCTATCTATATCTATCTATCTATCTATCTATCTGGTGGGAGAATTGGAACAGGACAACAAACTGTCAAGTTCTATAGTGCAGGTTTATGTATACATTTTTATAGAACCAATCATAATGTCTGGTTAATATTTTTACACTCTCTCTCTCTCTCTCTCTCTCCACCTCCTCCGGCTATCTTCCTTCACCATTGATTGGCCATTGTGGGCGGGTATCTCTCTATATATCTATCTATTTACTTATCTATGTACGTATTTGTAAATCTATTCACTTATGTAAGAACTGCTGCTTCTCTGTTAAGCATCAGTGTATTTATATTCTTCAATAATGCGTGTGTAAGAGAGAGAGAGAGAGAGAGAGATTGTCTGGACAGGATAAATTGTTGAGGGTCAGGGCTCTGAAAAAGCCTATCAACGCACGTACCCCTATATGGTCTTTACTCTCTCTCTCTCTCTCTCTCTCTCTCTCTCTCTCTCTCTCTCTCTCTCTCTCTCTCTCTCAACATGAATACAACACACAACCATGGCTGGAAGTTAGAATTGAAAAGGTTTTAACGCTAGTAAATGTGGAGACAATTTCACACAATGTAAGATATATTTTGTTTGGAACCAACTTCTCCCAAAAGTTGTAAACAGTTCTTCAGTAGAGCAGTTCAGGAAGAGAGTAAATAGTATTTTGCACACTCTGCAATGATCGTGATGCGGTACACAATCTCTCTCTTTCCACTTCAAGTATCTCACGGGAATGGAGGGCAAAGTCTTTGAGATAATAACTATTTCTTGAAACTCCTTGCAACTCTCTCAAACATACGCACACACAAAGTAAACAAATGGTGCTTAGACGAGAGAGAGAGAGAGAGCCTACAGGAACAGTAAGATTAAGTAAGAGAGATGGAGGGGCGCGACAAAGGGGGGGGGGGGGGGCGCAGAGCAGCCATCTATGGGGTGAATGATCTCGAAAATCCACCAATCTTTTACAGTAGCTGCTATATTTATGTTGAAGACCTTTATTGGAGGTCGCCCTGAACCTCAACTATATCTAAACAGTGGTGGGTCTTTTTAGAATCCCCCTGCTTCCTCCCATAAGGCAGGAAGGGATGGGAGGCGTGGAGGGCATGGTCGAGAAGGAAGGAAGGAAGGCAGGAAAGAAGGAGGAGGGAAGGCTATGGTTATGAAGAAAGGAAGGAAGGAAGAAGTGAAGGAAGGAAGAAGGATTGATGGCTATAGTCCTGAAGTAAGGAAGGAAGGAAGGAAAGAATGAAGTAAGGCAGGAAAGAAGGCCTACCATTAGTCAGCACCACCATTGTTCTACCATTACTCTTGTCTGGTAAAGGATCACATAACGACACCCAGGGAAACATATCAGCCTAGCCCAGCCCGTCTCTTTCCTACCACCATCACCAATCTTCATGTCAACGTAGGCCTATTGTCACTCAGATAAGTCCCTCATATCGTGTGAGCGTCCTGGGTTCGAATCCCCGGACTTCCATATGTGTTTGTTAATTTCATTAATCGAGTTTAGGAGTAAAGTTGGTTGGTGGAGAGAACATAATAATCAGTATAAAATGAATAAATAAATATATATATATATATACCGGTATATATATATATATATATATATATATATATATATATATATATATATATATATATATATATTATATATGATATATATAATTATATATATATACTGTATAATATATGGAGAAATACATTATCAGGTAGTACAAAGGAGTACAAAGGTCATAACGTAATCATAATCATAACGTAGTCATAACGTAAAGAGCGCCGTACGTAAGTCCTCAGTGTTATACAGTTTTCTATACCGCTACCGTATACATTTTACATCGATTTTGTCACACAAACGCGACCTTCACGATAATTTTGACCTCTGTTGAAGAAAATGATAAGATTAAAAAAGAAGAAAACAAAATAGTTATGTAAAGCATAGTTATGTATGTAATCAGCCTTTTATGATCCACTGCAGGATACATTAACTAAATTTTAAGAAATTAGATAACAAACAAATAATAATGATGCAATAACAACAATAGCAACCAGTGATAATAGCAAAGCAAAAGATCACCAGCATGAAACAAACAAACACATACAAATCTGTCAACTCGGAAATTAGCCCTTAACCTTCAATTAGATTTAGCCTCTCAACCAATCTCTCAGAAATAAAGGAAATTGGCTTTGGAGGGGAAGGGGGCTGATAACGCCTTGAGGAGAGAGAGAGAGAGAGAGAGTGAGAGTGAGTGAGTGAGTGAGAGAGAGAGAGTGAGAGTGAGTTACAGTTACGAGGGAGATAATGGGAAACAGGAGAACTAAAATCTGAAAATTAGATACATTAGATTGGATATAATTAATATACAGTATATGATAAAGGTGAGAGAGAGAGAGACAGAGAGAGAGAAAAGCGGGGAAGATCTACAATAAGATAAATAGATAGATTAAATTATATAAAGAAGATAATTGGGTGTGTGTGAGTGAGTGTGTGTGTGTGTGAGAGAGAGAGAGAGAGAGAGAGAGAGAGGGAGGTAATAAGGTTAAGGTACACAGTTTTAGCCATGTATCACAAAACACACACTTCAGGGGCCCACAGTTCACATTTTTCATCGTTATCCCTGAACCCCTGACACTTAAGGGAGCAGATAGAAAACGGGAGATAAAACGCAACAAATGCAGAGGCATATGCGCGCGCGCACACACACACGCGCGCGCGCGCGCATAGAGACAAATACACAAAAATACAAGTTAACTGATAGCTACATAAATTAGTAATATGGTTGATAGAGATAGTGAGAGAGGGATATATCTCTCTCTCTCTCTCTCTCTCTCTCTCTCTCTCTCTCTGTATAGCCTCAAAGTGAATACAACACGCAACCATGGCTGGAAATTTTAATTGAAACGATTCAGCATTAATATTTGTGAAAACTTGTTCACATATAAGATCTGTTCTACCTGCAACACACTTCCCTCAGAAGCTGTAAGCAGTTCTTCAGTAGAGCAGTTCAAGAAGAGAGTAGATAGTATTTTGAACACTGTAATGAGTTTAGTGCACTAAACAGTCTCTCTCCTTTCACTTCGAGTATCTCCCCGGAATGGACCGCAAGGTCTCTGAGATACTACCCATTCCATGTGACTCCTTGTAACTCTATCTCTCTCTCTCTCTTTTCAAGCCAACACACAATTTTGAACTTTTACCATCGACTATTCCTACATGGGCAGGGGGGGGGTGGGAGGGGGGGGGGGGTGAAGGTGGAGGTGGTGAGTGGGCGGGGGTAGGGAGAGAGAAGGGGGTGATTGGAAAAGTAAGGGGAGGGGAGGGAGGGGGGAAGGAGGCAGGGGGAGGGGGGAGCATATAGGTGGACAAGGCTTGGTCACAAAATTGGATAGATAAAAAAAACAATACTGAAATATATAAAATAGAATGGAGAGACCGCCAATCTTGTTCGGGGCTATAGCAACGTGACCGGCAAAGGCAATATGGCAAGGTCAACACATGCCACCACACACACACATACACACATATACATACACACACACTCATACATACATATATCTATACATACGCACTTGCACGTATAAATAAAACATATACTCACACCCATTCATACACACATACAACAACATTAGCAGCTCACACACAGCCACGGCACACCATACGCAGCTCACATACAGCCAGCTGCACAGCACAGACAGCCAACAGACAGCACCAACAGCCAAAAGACATCACAGACAGTAGAGAGAGCCAAGAGACAGTACAGACAAACAGGAGATAACACAAACGACCAAGAGACAGTACAGACAGCCAATAGACAGCCAATAGACAGCACAGACAACCAAGAGACAGTACAGACAGCCAATAGACAGTACAGACAGCCAAGAGACAGTACAGACAGCCAAGAGACAGCACAGAGAGCCAAGAGACAGCACATATAGCCAAGAGACAGTACAGACAGCCAATAGACAGTACAGACAGCCAAGAGACAGCACAGACAGCCAAGAGACAGCACAGACAGCCAAGAGACAGTACAGACAGCCAAGAGACAGTACAGACAGCCAATAGACAGCACAGACAGCCAAGAGACAGCCTTACAGCAGTACCGCAGTCAAGTCTAAGGAAGCCCCGCCCTCCTACCTACTTAAGGATCGACCACCACCACCACCACTATTATGCCTAGCTCGCCTTACGTCACATGCTGTTAGTTATCTATTTGTCTATCTATCTGTCTATCTATGTCTGTCTTATTATACCTATTTAGCTCTCTGTTTGTCTGTATTATTAGTTTATACTTAATTAATCCACCACCACCACCACCACTATTATACCTAGCTCGCCTTACGTCACATGCTGTTATTGCTGTTCTTTATCCATTGATTCATCTATCTATCTTGTTATTGATCTACCTGTGTATCTATTTATCTATCTTTGTATGTCTCCATGTGCCTGTGTGTCTTTTTATTCGACAATTTAAACATTAAGCACCACCACCATTACCCCACCTTACGTCGGCTTCTCTTAATGCTTTCTTTATCTATTTATCTAGTTATATTACTACAGTATATATATCTATCTAGTTATCTATCTATCACTATCTCTGTATGTCTATATTATGTTTATTTAGCTACTTGGAAATCGACCACTTGCACCACTATTATGTCTAGCTGGTTCGCGTTATACCTAGTTTGTTGATGCGATTGTGTCTCTATCTCTCTGTTTATTTACTTATCTAGTTGGCCATCTGTTTATACATATATCTAAAACAAATTTATGCCCGTTGCCTAGCTGTCTTTATCGAGTGGTCTATCTATATGTCTATATATCTATCTACCTATCTTTCTAATCTCTCACATTCTCTCTCACACACACACTCTCTCTCTATATATATATATTATTTAACCATTTCAATCAAAGGATGGTGTTTAATGTGGTTTCCATCATACGATTATTGTAAGTTTTTTCTCTCTCTCTCTCTCTCTCTCTCTCTCTATATATATATATATATATATATATATATATATATATATATATATATATATATATATATGCTTGTGTGTAGAGAGAGAGAGAGAGAGAGTCAGACTGTTTGATAATAACACTGAGAGCATTATTATGTATTAACCAATTACCAAGAAGAGGGCCTCTTCTTCCACACTACTAATGCTGCCGCCATTATATTAATATATATACAGATATATACGTGTACATATCTATCTATCTATCAACTTATACTGTATAGATAGATAGATAGATAGATAGATAGATAGATAGATTGATTGATTGATTGATAGTTAGTTAGTTAATTCTTTATATCATAAAAGGTTACATGGTAACTTTTTACATATATACAGTGGATAAAATTTCATCCTACCGCAAGGTGGGTTCATTATTTTGAACAGCCTGTAATTTTAGGAGGAATCGGCTTTCGGCCGGGACACTTTTCTATCGAAAAATGTAAAAATGTATCTTGAAGGGGGGTCTTGGGGTGTTCTCATAAGCCTGATGGAAGTCTAGAGAGGAAACTAAACAAAAATATATATAACAGACAAATAAATAACATAAGATCAGCGTATAATGCCACCCTAACACCAGTGCCAGCATTAATCATCTCCCCATTAATTAATCACAGCCGAGCAGTCATCACCCACTCCATCATTAATTAATTCAGCAGTATTATCCACCGTAAACAGTATCCCAAAATTGCAGGTTCTCTATCGCTCACCATGAAAGATAGATTTATGTTGTTTTGTCCACCAACCAACTTCACCTCTAAACTCAATTAAGGGGAGATATCCACTTGAGAGATTTTTTTCTCTTGACTCCTTTCTCCCTCATGTTTAGCCCCATTGCTTTTCTATTTTTAAGACGTTCGCCCCATTATTTTGACGATTTTAAGAACTTTCGACCCATTTTTGTCAACTTTAAGACCTTTCGTGCCATGTAGGTGTCGATTTTATCCTGGTGAGCGATAGCGAGCCTGTAATATAAGAGGAACCGGCTTTCAGCCGGGACATTTTTCTACCGACAAATGTACAAATTTATCTTGAAAGGGGGTCTAGGGGGAGTAATTTTAAGCTTGATGGAAGTCTAGGGAATCAACTAAAAACCTCCCCTTAATGAAATCAACTAATACATGTGGCACTCCAAGGACTCGAACCCAGGATACTCACATCGAAATTCCACGCACTTATAAGCATTACGCTATCAAGACAGTTAAAGAAATATATAAGATAGATAGACGACAATGGTAATAGATAGATGACAATGGTAATAGATAGATGACAATGGTAATAGATAGATGACAATGGTAATAGATGACGACAATGGTAATAGATAGATGACAATGGTAATAGATAGATGACAATGGTAATAGATAGATGACAATGGTAATAGATAGATGACAATGGTAATAGATAGATGACAATGGTAATAGATAGACGACAATGGTAATAGATAGATGACAATGGTAATAGATAGATGACAATGGTAATAGATAGATGACAATGATAATAGATAGATGACAATGGTAATAGATAGATGACAATGGTAATAACCGTACATAGAAGTTCATTAACCCCCTGGCCCGCTACAAAACCACGCCCAGGTGAAGCCAATGAAGCCTGTATCGAAGCTTCGGAACCACCGGCCGTAATTAAGGGGAGGTGGTTCGTGTTTCTGGCCCCCCCCCCCCCCCCCTTCTGCTTCATGCTGCTCGCTAATTAGCCCCCATTAGTTTTTAGATTACGTGACGTTCGGTTCATTAGTTCGGCGATTATAACACCTTTCGCCCCATTTCGTTGTCAGTTTTAACACCTTTCGCCCCATTTCGTTGTCAATTTTAAGACCTTTACCCCATTTCGTTGTCAATTTTAAGACTTTTGTGTCATTTATGTGTCGGTGTTTTCTTGGCGAGCAATAGCGAGCCTAACATTTTAAGAGGAACCGGCCTTCGGCCTGGACATTTTTCTACCAAAAAATTTAAAAATGTATCTTGAAGGGAGGTCTAGGGGGTGTTTTCGAAGCTTAAGGGGAGGTATTTAGTTTGTTCCCTAGACCTCCATCAAGCTTAAAATTACACCCCCTTGAGTCCCTTTCAAGATAAATTTGTACATTTTTCGGTAGAAAAATGTCCCGGCCGAAGGCCGGTTCCTCTTAAATTACAGGCTCGCTATCGCTCGCCAGGATAAAATCGACACCTGAATTGCACGAAAGGTCTTACTATGGGGTGAAAGTTCTTAAAATCGCTAAACTAATGGGGCAAACATTTTATAATATCAAAAGCAATGGGGCTAAACATGAGGGAGAAAGGGGTCCAGAAAACAATCCTTCAAGTGGAAACCTCCCCTTAATGGTGCGTTATATGAAGGCCTTCGAAGCTTGCCAATCTTCACTCAAACGGCCAGACAAAAATGGGGGAAGCCAGAGATTCAATTAATGCACTGGGGGAGGGGGGAAGGGGAGGTACAAAATTACCTTCGGAATTTTGATTGTGTGTGTGTGTGTGTGTGTGTGTGTGTGTGTGTCGTTTTCATTAACAATAACCTAAGTTTGTGTGTCTGTGTGTGTGTAAAGGTGTGTGTGTGTGTTTTTTTTTTTTTTTTTTTTTTCATTATCAGTTATTAATTAAAATGTAAAACTTGCAAACTAAACAAACCAAAATTGGGACAAGGACAATATAAAGTCAAATTAAATTATCAAAATCGCTATGTGGAAACAACGCTTACTAAAATGAAAATTATTAAATAAAAGAACACAATCCACCACATAGGGTGTACATTACTACATGAGCAAGTTAATCTGTTTCCCAAGCAAACTAATCGCACACATTATAACAACGCACTATCGTCACGTTAAAGGAAGTAGTCAAGTTTGGGAAGTCCGGGACGTTCTGGCAAATTTATCATGGCTGTTATCATTGCCGCTACTATCACATACATATCATTACTCAGGTCTAATATTTAATGTTTTCTATGGGGTCTCTAGGGCATGCTTTCATTAATGTAATTTGAGGGTGTTTGGTGCTGAGAGTGAAATTAATTAATTATGATTATTGCTATAGGTAGAGTAACAACTAAGCTGCAAGGTCAGTCCATATAGATACGCCCATCTCGCCTTAACCCTTTCTTTTCCAGCGACGTCTAATTATGCCTTTAGCTACTATTAGATGATTTCATTCAATTTTAAAAGGGCTTCCAGCAATTAACAGTCTTCGAACTATCTCACTTAACCCTTTTTACTACCCCCAGACCCTTTATAAACAGCATAAACTCGTCTAAATATAGCTAGAATAAAATGCTACAGACGTCGCCGGTACAGAAGGGGTTAATGGGGTAGTGATCTATTAACTATAGCGAGTGGTTACAAAACTATATATGTTCTCTCTCTCTCTCTCTCTCTCTCTCTCTCTCTCTCTCTCTCTCTCTCTCTCTCTCTCTCTCTCTCCCTCTCTCCTCCTCTCTCTCCTATCTCTCTCTCTCTCTCTCTCTCTCTCTCTCTCTCTCTCTCTCTCTCTCTCTCTCTCTCTCTCTCTCTCTCTCTCTCTCTGCTTTGCTTTGCTATCTTTACCTGGCACTTTGCAGCAAATTCTATGATTTTATGTTAGAATGTGAAGTCTGTGTATCTACGTAACTCACACACACACATCCATACACACAAACACACACCCACACATCCACCCACACATAGACACCCACAGACACACTCACACAGACATATACCCCCCCCACACACACAGACATATACCCCCCCCCCCCCCCCCACACACACAGACACACTCACATAGTATACCCACCCCCACACACACACACTCACACAGACATATACCCCCCCCACACAGACATATAGCCCCCCCTACACACACACAGAGACATATACCCCCCCCCCCCCCCCCCACACACACAGACATATACCCCCTCCCACACACACACACACACATATACCCCTCACCCCACACACACACAGACATATATCCCCCCCCCCCCCCCCCCACACACACAGACATATACCCCCCCCCCCCCACACACACCAGACATATACCCCCCCGACACACACACAGACATATCCCCCCCCCCACACCCACACCCACATCTACTGTAAACAATCTGAAATAATAATAATTGTCGCATTCAGACCTCCTCCCCACCTCAGTGTTAGTCCCATTATCTGATTGGCTACACGGTACACACAATCACGTAAATGCACATACTATATACAGTCATGTATTACGTACACAGACACACTCACACACACAGTCTCACAAACCAACGAATATACACAAAACACACACACACACACATCTCCACATATCCACACACTGACACAGCCACACACACACACACACACAGTCAAACACGCTCACATACAGACACAACAAATCACACACACAGTCAAACACGTTCACCAACATTTCCTTATTACAGAAATGGTGTGAGGTGGTGAATGTAACAAGAGGAGAGAGGTCTATATATAATCAGTACATTGACTTGACCACGCCTGTTGGTAGCCTACAAGGAAAGGACGGCTCTCTCTCTTTTCTCCTCTCTCCCCCCCCCTCTCTCTCTCTCTTTCCTCCATTCTCTTTCTTTTCTCTCCCTTCTTTGTAATTCCTCTCCTCTCTCTCTCTTTTATCGTCCTTTCTCTTTCCTCTTCACCTTTATCATGTCTCCTCCTCTGTCATATCTTTGTGTTTGTTTTGGTTGTCTTCCATTTGACTATGCTCCCATTCTTTGTCTTTATATGTCTTGTTTTCCAACCTATTACGTTCCTCTTTTGTTTTATCTGTGTTGTTGTTGTTGTTGCTTCCCCCCCCTCTTCTGTTTATCTCTCTCTCTTTGCCTTCCACTTTACTATGCTCCTCTTCTTCTCCTTTCTCTGTTTTTTGCTTTATTGCTTATTCTTCTTGTCTCCTATTCATTTATCTCTTCTCTTGTGTTTGTTTGTTATCTTATAATTTCTTTAACTTTATCCATCGTTCCTCTTTCCCCTCACGTTTACTTCTTGTTTGTTTCATCGTTTTATCATCTCCTCTGCTCTCTCTCTCTCTCTCTCTCTCTCTCTCTCTCTCTCTCTCTCTCTCTCTCTCTCTCTCTCTCTCTCTCTCTCTCTCTCTCTCTCTCCACTTTCTTTGATCATATAATTTCCTGTGTATGTTCAGCCTCAGGGCGCGATTGATTAATAAGCTTACAGTTATTATTATTATTAGACACACATACAGTATATACACACACACTCATGCGGACACACACACACACACACACACACACGCACGCACACTTATACAGACACATACACACACACACACAGACACACACACACACGCACACTTATGCAGACACACACACACATACACACACGCACTCACACTTATGCAGACACACACACACACACACACACACACACACACACACACACACACACACACACACACACACACTACGTATCGACAATATGATGAAGAATATTGCAAATTTCAATCAGGCAAGCATATATACAAAAAATTTGCTAATATTTCTGCCAAATATTGATAGCATTGATAGAAGGTTAGTATCATAAAGCCAAGGAATTTATTTCAAAATAGGGAATACAAGCACAATTTTCGTATTTTGCATGCATGTATATTTTTGGAGATATACTCAAATCTAATTTATATATAACTGTGGAGAGATAGCAACATAGATAGATAAATATATAGAAAGATAGATATATAGCAATACCTATATGGGAGAGAGAGAGAGAGAGAGAGAGAGAGAGAGAGAGAGAGAGAGAGAGAGAGTAAACAGAAGGAAAGGGAAAGTAAGAAAGAGTTGAAGATGTGCCATGATGCCTCTAAAAGTGGGCAAGTTTACAGAGGCAAGAACACTGTGTTGAGAGAGAGAGAGACTATTTTAAACATCTGGAGATTCAAGTACATGAAACTATTATGTTAGCGTGTAGATACAAAAAATATATATATATAATGTAAATTATGAATGATATAGAGCAATGTAATGTACAATGTATATAAGCCTTATACACTGTCAAAACACATACACACTTGCAATCCCATGCACAATTCACACACGGAAACGGACACACTCACACACTGAGATATAAACATGCATATACTTAATATAACCACATACATACATACACACACACACTGCAGTATTCTTGCCTCTCCCCTGGCGTATTCACAGCCTGGTCAACACACACACACACACACACACACACACACACACACACACACACTGAGATATAAACATATCAAAAAACGTTTACTGCTAAAACTAAAAGCGCATGGAATACAAGACGGTGTGTTGAAATGGATAGAAAATTGGCTCAGCGACAGAAAGCAAAGAGTAGTCATAAACGGTAAGGCATCTAAATGGACCAATGTAAGTAGCGGGGTACCCCAGGGATCGGTACTAGGACCAATTCTCTTTCTAATTTACATCAACGACATAGATGAGGGTCTCACCTGTACAATCTCAAAATTTGCTGACGATACAAAAAATTGCAAATAGCGTACTCTCAAAAGATCAAGTTGACGATATGCAACACAATCTAGATAAATTGTCACATTGGGCTCAAATTTGGCAAATGAGTTTTCAATGCGGATAAATGTAAAGTACTACATATCGGATACCTAAATGAGAAAGCAAACTATTCGATGAATGGCACTCAGCTTAAGAATGTAAACAGAGAAACCGATCTGGGAGTAACAATATCGAGTAACCTAAAACCGAGTCAACAATGTTCAGAAGTTGTTAAGAAGGCAAACAAAATAATTGGCTTTATAGGCAGGTCATTTGAGCATAAATCCAAAGAACGTTATCCTAACCCTTTACAATTCCTTAGTCCGCCCTCTTCTGGAATACTGCGTTCAATGCTGGTGCCCTTATTACCAAAAAGACATAAACAAGCTAGAACGAGTTCAACGTAGAGTTTCCAAAATGATACCTAGCCTAAAGAACAAACCATACGAAGAGCGTCTTAGAGAATTAAATCTATTTCCTTTAACCCAGCGCAGATTAAGAGGTGACTTAATTCAAGTGTTCAAAATCATGAAAGGCATCGACAATATGAACTGTAGTAAGTACTTCACTATCGACCAATCTAATTACACGCGGGGAAACGGTTTGCAAAATTATTGGTAAATCTTTTAACTCACACGAATCTAAGAATTTCTTCTTCAATCGAGTTGTCAACTTGTGGAATGGGCTTCCCCGAGACGTTATAGACTGCAGCACTGTTGATTCATTTAAACTCCGCCTAGATAAATATCTCGCATCAAACCTGCGACTGACTGCGTTTGTAAATGAATAACTTTATTTTTTCCTCCCCTCAGTTACTAACCCATATGTCCCCTACTAACTTCCTAGTACTGCCACGGACATTAGTTCCATGGCAGTAGTTCCCTTTCCAATGTTCCCTTACCCACTCTAAACCACTGTTTGGACACTTGATCTTCAGTGTTTTGGAGGACAAGCAACCTAGAAGGGTCACTAGATATGTTGTTGCTTGATTTCCTTTGTACTTTGTATATACATAATATACCCACATACATACATACACACACACTGCAGTATTCTTGCCTCTCCCCTGGCGTATTCACAGCCTGGTCAACACACACACACACACACACACACACACACACACACACACACACACACACACACTGAGATATAAACATGCATATACATAATATACCCACATACACACACACACTGCAGTATTCTTGCCTCTCCCCTGGCGTATTCACAGTCTGGTCAACACACACACACACACACACACACACACACACACACACACACACACACACACACACACACTGAGATATAAACATGCATATACATAATATACCCACATACACACACACACTGCAGTATTCTTGCCTCTCCCCTGGCGTATTCACAGTCTGGTCAACACACACACACACACACACACACACACACACACACACACACACACTGAGATATAAACATGCATATACATAATATACCCACATACATACATACACACACACACTGCAGTATTCTTGCCTCTCCCCTGGCGTATTCACAGTCTGGTCAACACACACACACACACACACATATAACCACACATATACACACCTACAAACAAACACACTGCAGTCTGTTTGCCTCCCTCCTGGCGTATTCAGAGCCTAGTAACACACACACACACACACACACACTGACACACACATAAGTATATACACACACATAAGTATACACACACACACACACACACAAACACACACACACACACACATATATAAACACACACACTGCAGTCTGTTTGCCTCCACCCTGGCGTATTCACAGTCTGGTCAACACTGCTTCCCACACTCTGTACACTATACCTCTCTCTCTCTCTCTCTCTCTCTCTCTCTCACTCTCATTCTCACTCTCTCTCTCTCTCTCTTCCTCCTTCTCCTTCTCCTTCTCCTTCTCCTCCTCCTCCTCCTCCTCCTCCTTGGCCGGCCCACTACTGTTTATCATATATATCAATGACATAGATATTGGTCTGTTGAGTGTGATCTCCAAGTTTGCAGATTAAATAAAACTTGGAATGAATGTGAAAGACCCCAAAGGAGTTGAACAGCTCAGGATGGACCTCAACAGACTGGGTGAATGATCGGAGACATGGCAGATGCCTTTAAACTTGGAAAAGTGCAAGGTGATGCATATCGGCCAAGCAAATCCCAATTCAGGCTATTCACTATTGGGAATGCCTCTGGAAGTGACTGGCTTAGAAAAGGATTTGGGTGTTCTGATTAACAGTGACCTAAAGTTTTCCAAGGAGTGCACTGAAGTAGAGAAGAAAGCTCAGAAATTATTGGGCTATATTAATTAAGAGGCAATTTAAGTATAGCAATAAGGAAATAGTCCTCACACTTTACAACGCTCTGATACGGCCTCTCCTGGAGTATGATGTTCAGTTCTGGTCTCCAGCACTCAGGAAATATATAGAACGACTAGAAAGAGTACAAGCTAGGGCTACAAAGCTCATTCCATCGCGTAGAAGAATGAGCTATGAGGACCGGTTGAGAGCTCTTGATCTCTTTCCGTTGGAGACACGCAGACTACGAGGTCAGCTCATTGAAGTATTTAAAATACTTAATGGGTTTGACAATGTGGATTATAGCAAAAAATTTAGCCTCAATATGAATACAACATGCAACCATGGCTGGAAATTAGAATTGAAAAGGTTCAGCACTAGTATTTGTGGAAACTTTTTCATATATAAGATCTGTTCTACCTGGAACAAACTTCCCTCCGAAGTTGTAAACAGTTCTTCAGTAGAGCAGTTCAAGAAGCGAGTAGATAGTATTTTGCACACTGTAAAGAGTGTAGTGCACTAAACAGTCCTTCTCCTTCCACTTTGAGTATCTCCTCGGAATGGACCGCAAGGTCTTTGAGATACTAACTATTCCTTGTAACTCCTACAGGAATACAAAATCGTGTGAAGGTAGCCGAAATATGATTAGAAAACGTGATCTAATTTCAAGGGGTGACTGCTTCTATCATCATTCATTATGAGTTCCTCCCTCCCCAGTGCTTCCAATTAATTGATGTCATTAGGCTGAGCTCTGATTATCACTGCTAATGACACGCTCCTTGTCGTGATAATAATGGGTGTGTGCATAATTATTATACTCGCGTCGTGTTGTCGTAATGTGTGTGTGTGTGAGGGAGAGAGAGAGAGGGTGGGTGAGAGAGAGAGAGAGAGTGTGTGAGTGAGAGAGAGAGTGTGTGTGTTTGCTTGTTTGTGAGTGCGCGTGTGTGTGTGTTACTTGTCGTGATAATAATGGGTGTGTGCATAATTATTATACTCGCAGCTTGTTGTCGTAATGTGTGTGTGTGTGTGTGTGTGTGTGTGTGAGAGGGAGAGGGAGAGATAGAGAGCGCTCAGCCTAATGACATAAATTTAGGGAGCCCACCTCGCTTTTTTCTCTTTCTACGTGGGTTTTTTTTAAAGATTGATGGAGGTCTAGCGATGAAGTTATATAATAAATATGATTGAATAGACCAAATAATAATCAGTACCCCCTTAAGACCTCCGATAAAACGGTTCAATCTGTTATAGTGCTACCTAAAGAAATAAGGGAATATTGTTGCCAGCACTTATGAATATTATTCTTATACAGATATTTCTGTATAAAAACACCATATATATATTTTTCTTCTTACATATAGAAGACAGATAGTGCTCTCAATACACAAAGATAATTTTCTTGTGTAGACCTTTCTAAAACAGTTTCTTATAGAGATATTTCTGTATAAAAACACCATATATTTCTGTTTTAATAAGAAGAAAACTATTTAAGTCAAAACTCAGAGATAATTTTATTTTGTAGACATTTTTAAAACAGTTTCCCAAAGGTTCATATTGCGCTAACTAAAACCCAAAATATGACAGGTACTCACAGATATTTTTTATTTTCGTAGACATCGTAGAGGCCTAGGACGTGCGGGTGTTCGATAAGCTTCATAATGGCTATCTCCCGCTCAACCTGGAACAAACACAGAGATGAGTTAAATACACGGATAAATTCATATACATTAGAGAAGTGTAATATAGTAAGTCATGTGCATAAATACACCGACACGAGACAGAACCAGCACAGAAACAACATTTAAAGTTCCTATTCTCAGGTTCAGGGACCACTTTCGCGTTCCCTCGGCCCTTTCTCTGTCTTGTCGAGTAGGAGAATTATACAAGGTGAGGAGTATTCCTAGCTCACTCCCAACACCAAACATCCCCTAACAAACAATAAGAAACATGAGGAATGATAAGTGAAGTGAACATGACATAACCAAAGTGTATAAACTAAAACGCACATGACAACACCAAAGTCATGAAACAAAACAAAATACAGTCAGATAGATAGATAGATAGATAGATAGATAGATAGATAGATAGATAAAGTGTTAAAATGAAAGTGAATATGGCAGAACTAAAGTGTTAAAGACTAAAGTGAACATGAACAAAACCAAAGTCATAAACCAAAACAGAATGGTAACAAAAGACAGATAAATAGTATAAAAACGCCGAAATAAACCCGGGAAAAATAACTCGAGGATAAAAGACGGATTAAGGGGAGGTATTTAGTTTCTTCCCTAGAACTCCATCAAGCTTAAAATTACACCCCCCTAGACAAGATAAATTTGTGCATTTTTCGGTAGAAAAATGTCCCGGCTGAAAGCCGGTTCCTCTTAAATTACAGGCTCGCTATCGCTCGCCAGGATAACATCGATCCCTAAATGGCACGAAAGGTCTTAAAATTGACAAAAATGGGGCGAAAGTTCTTAAAATCGTCAAAATAATGGGGCGAACGTCTTAAAACTAGAAAAGCAATGGGGCTAAACATGGAGGAGAAAGGAGTCAAGACAAAAATCCCTCAAGTGGAAATCTCCCCTTAATGCAATAAGAACACAGACATAAACCCGACCAATAAAACCCCCCGGGGATAAAACTAGCCTGCAGCTTTTACAGAAATTCAAGCAAGAATTTCGCTTCCCACATTTAGGGTTTTCACATTTTTTTTCCCGAGGTATGTATATTTCATTGTTCTCAGCTGGCCCCTAGACCCACTTTAAAATATTATATATATATATATATATATATATATATATATATATATATATATATATATATATATATATAACCGCCCCTCAGATCCCCCGATTTCTCATATATATATTGCAGACTCGTTATTGCTCGCCTGAAAAAAGGATCGACAACTGAATGGGGTGAGATGTTTTTTAATCCCCAAACTTATATGCTATGTGTGTATTTATTTATATATCTATTTTATCTATCTATCTATCCATCAATCTCTATATCTATCTATCCATGCTACAAGACAAATAGATAAACCAGGCACAAATAAAACAACTCGTCTTTAAAGCAACTCAGTCCACTACTCAAGCAAGGCTAGGCAATGCTAGCAACAAAAACATTCCCTCTCCTCACAATGTTTTTAGGAGAGAGAGAGAATGAGAGAATGAGAGAGTGTGTGTGACATGTATACGAATAAAAGTGTTGACATAATCTGTGTGTGTGTGTGAGAGAGAGAGAGAGAGAGAGAGAGAGAGAGAGAGAGAGAGAGAGAGAGAGATGTATACAAAAAAAAAAAAAGAGAAAAGTGCCGAAATAATCTGTGTGTGTGTGTGTGTGTGTGTGTGTGTGTGTGTGTGTGTGTATGTGTGTGAAAAGAAACTAGGACATACTGACTCTAACGTGCACCTTGGAATGTTACTCTTTACCATTCTTTCAACTTGGGGCGACACTCATTACAGGCTGTTTTTCCTCTCGTCTCCTAACACACTAAATGTTTCTAAGAGTCATAATAATATCTCCTAGCACACTAAATGTTTCTAAGAGTCATAATAATATCTTCCTTGTCCCACCAGAGCTGATCCTGATAGTCAATAACATTCACATTTAAATGACTCAATGGCCTACAAAACAAGGTGAGCGACCTGTGAATTAGTTAAGGGGGGGGGGAGCAGGTAAAAACAATCGCTAGAGCAAACCAAAGATTAACACGTAAATGACTGCGCCTTGCAAATTACCGCGGAAATTGAAAATATACGGCTGGGAAAATATACGGCTGGGAAAATATACGGCTGGGAAAATATACGGCTGGGAAAATATACGGCTGGGAAAATATACGGCTGGGAAAATATACGGCTGGGAAAATATACGGCTGGGGAAATATACGGCTGGGAAAATATACGGCTGGGAAAATATACGGCTGGGAAAATATACGGCTGGGAAAATATACGGTTGGGAAAATATACGGTTGGGAAAATATACGGCTGGGAAAATATACGGTTGGGAAAATATACGGTTGGGAAAATATACGGCTGGGAAAATATACGGCTGGGAAAATATACGGCTGGGAAAATATACGGCTGGGAAAATATACGGCTGGGAAAATATAGGGTTGGGAAAATCGCGAGAAAAGCCTATTGGTGCGGAGTGGTTAAGGGGAGATCTCCACTTGAGGGATTTTTTTCTTGACCCCTTTCTCCCTCATGTTTAACCCCATTGCTTTTGATATTATAAAACGTTCGCCCCATTAGTTTAGTGATTTTAAGAACTTTCACCCCATATTAAGATCTTTCGTGCCATTCAGGTGTCGATTTTATCCTGGCGAGCGATAGCGAGCCTGTAATTTAAGAGGAACCGGCCTTTGGCCGGGAAATTTTTCTACCGAAAAGTTTATAAATTTATCTTGAAAGGGACTCAAGGGGGTGTAATTTTAAGTTTGATGGAGGTCTAGGGAACAAACTAAATACCTCCCCTTAAAGGTAGGGCTAAGGGGAGATTTTGTATTCACTTGATTATTTATGCATTTGTTTATCTTTTATTTATTAATATTTGTTAGTTTCCTCCCCCCATCAACGTATTGATGGTGATTTTCTTTTCTATGTGCTGGAGACAAAAGGCAGGCTGCCTGTAACGAGTGTCTCTCCAAAAGCCAAAAAAGTGACATAGAGCCAAATGCCTGGTCGCATAAAGTTTAAAGCAGTCTAAGTCATAGGATGAAGGACAGATTGATGGAAGGAGAGAGTTTCAGATTTCCAGTGTATAAGGTCATAAATGGGTCAGAATAAATTTATATATATCAGCATATACAAATTAATTTATCCCCAGAATTTCTACTCTCTGGAATTCAATGTTTGGAGCTCCTTTCCACAAATTTACTACCAAAAAGGGTTTAAGTTTAATTGTTACAAACATTTAATGAAAGGAGGAGGCCTTCAGGCACATGGACCTTTTGGGTTATGTCTTTAGTTGTCCTTCCTCTGTTCATTGTCTCTGTCTCTCCTCTATCTATCTTTCTTTGTTTTTACTATCTCACTGTGTATGTATCTGTCTCTACCTTTATATTCAATTGATCTATACGCGCTCCCTCTCTCTCTCTCTCTCTCTCAGGTGACCCAGGTGTACACAGGGTCACTATAGCGCCCCTCATACTCTCTATCTCTCTCTCTCAGGTGACCCAGGTGTACAGGGTCACTATAGCGCCCCTCATACTCCACTGACCTAGGCTAATAATTTGACCTTTCGTGGTAGTCCAGCTGGGTCGCCCTAAATAATGTATACTCCCATTGCAGATTGGGATGCGGTTTTTTTTAACCCGTCAGATAGGGTAATTCGACAGCCAAGCGTGATTCCGTGGTTCTGTATTATTTTGCATTCTATGAAGGTCCTATTCTTAATTTAATTCTGGGTATCGCTAGACAATTTTATACAGCTGAAGAAGATGTAAGGAACACACACACACACACACACACACACACACACACACACACACACACACACACACACACACACACACACACACACACACACACATACATACACATAACACCTCCCCGTGGCGTAACAGATAGCGCGTCTGGCTCACAACCAGAAGGTCCCGAGTTCGAGACCCGGGCGGGGAAGAGACATTTGGGCAAGTCTCCTAACGGTGTAGCCTCTGTTCACCTAGCAGTATAAATAGGAACCTGGAATAAGTGGACGAAGTTGTGACGTCCACTCTGGAGTTGGTGATCGGTTACAAGGTGAGATGGGTATCGTACTGGTCAACCTAAGCTACTGGTCAACCTAAGCCTTCGGGTGAGACTGGTACCGTAGTGAGAATGGTACCGTACAGATTAACCCTAAGCCTTCGGGTGAGACTGGTACCGTAGTGAGAATGGTACCGTACAGATTAACCCTAAGCCTTCGTTTCCAGATGTCGCCAATTGGCTAAAATACAGACTACACACACATCCACAGCCATTCCAACGATACATAAACACTCAACATGCATTTCACGCAATACATTCCCAGTTAAGGAGGCGCGATAATAATGAGCTTAGCTCGCATTGCGTGGATTCCCCTTGACAAACAAGTGAGTGAATAAACTTTCTCACTCACACTCTCACTCTCTCACACACACACACTCTCTCTCTCTCTCACACACACACACACACACACACACACACAATATACATTATAAAGCATTATTACTGAAAATCGATTTTTTTTTATATATATTTTTTTATTGTTATTATTAAAGAATGATAAATGATCCTGAAGCTATTTTGAAGGTGGTATAATTATGTCAGACCATAATATATAAGATGGACTTTAATGAAGTAAACAAGATGGCCGCTATACAAAATAAGATGGTGGAATTCTGACTTCAATGTAAACTGAATCACTTTCCACCCTGTGTTTATTTTGTCAACAAGGATTTCTCACTCACTCTCTCACTCACTCACTCACACTCTCTCTCTCTCTCCCAACCCTTTCTTCACCTCCATCCTTATCCTACACACCCCCTCCCCCCTACTTGTCATCCCCCTACCTGACCCCCCCCCCCCATCTCCCCTCTGCCCCTCACGACCACTTTCAAATCAATTTTCACTGTCGCCCCCCCCCCCCCCCCCCCTCCCCAACACTCCCCAAACATGCTCAATATCCCCAGCCCTCTAACACACCCACACACACACACACACACGATACCTCCCTCTCCCTGAAACCCAACCTCTTTTCACAAACACCCAAATACTACCTACCCCCCCCCCCCCCCCCCCCCGCCCTTCACAAACACCCTGACAATACCCCTCTTTCCTACTCCCCTTCCACACACAAACCCCCCTCCCCCACATATACCCACACGACACCACCCCCCTCTCCTCTCCTCTCGCAATATCCCCTTCCTTCACATACTGTACACCCAAACAATACCCCCTCCCTCTCCTCCCCCAAACCCTCCCCACAGGCCATAATAATACCTATACACCCCCCCTCTCCCCCCCCCCCCCCCCCCCTCTCCACACACTGACCATACTAATACCTATACACCCCCCCCCCCCCCCCCCCTCCCCCTTCTCCTTTTCCAGTCCAATGATCTGGGGCGGACATGAAAGGGATCTGCCAACTCCACTCCCCTTAATTAATACCTTCTCCCTGACTGACTCCCTGGCAGGTCTCCCGTATACAAGATAGAGGTTCTCATTAATAATAGCACACACACACACACACACACACACACACACACACACACACACACACACACACACACACACAAACAACATACATACACCCATACACATGCACATACGCGCTCATAATACTCTTAACACATACTTTTGCCCGTGAACGAACAATACTTTTTCTTTCGGACATATTGCATACACACACACACATGCACACAGACACATACACACACACACACATATATATATACATAAAGCAAAGTTAGACAATTGTAACTCAGGAAGCGGGACAATACGAGCCTAAAAGCTCAACTCCTGTATACTACAATTAGGTAAATACAACCACCCACCCACACACACATACAGTACTTCTGCCGACCCATACCTATGATTGCTACCGTACACTACCCCCCCCCCCCTCCACTTGCCCCACCTTCCCCCCCTTCCCCCAACACGTTACACAATCTGACACACGCACAGGAATACGGGAATACAAAGCCGGTGGTGGTGGTGTTGTGTGTGTGTGTGTGTGTGTGTGTGTGTGTGTGTGTGTGTGTGTGTGTGTGTGTGTGTTTGTGTAGTGTGTCTGTGTATGTGTGTGTAGTGTGTATGTGTGTGTTTAGTGTGTCTGTGTTTAGTGTGTTTGTGTGTGTGTGATGCGATGTGTATGCTGTGTGAATGTGTAGTGGTTTATGTGAACTGGTGTGTGT
>CM064574.1:4509366-4515235 GCA_032716605.1 Paralithodes platypus
CCCAGTACCAAAGAAGTTCCACAGTATGTCAAGCCATAACTCCTGTCCGCAGGGAGGCTGTTTATCCAAGCTTTTACATTCCTGCCTCTCTCTCTCTCTCTCTCTCTCTCTCTCTCTCTCTCTCTCTCTCTCTCTCTCTCTCAGGGTGGCAATCCGGGACAATGTAGTTTTGGGACTTGGAAGTTGACTGTGAGAAGGAATACAGGTAATGTGTATGAAGTTGCATTGTTTTGGTGGGTCATATATTCATAAGGTTATATTACTCATAGGGTCATTTACTCCAAGGGTCTGTGTGCTGTGTGTGTGTGTGTGTGTGTGTGTGTGTGTGTGTGTGTGTGAGAGAGAGAGAGAGAGAATGTGAGAGTGAGTTAGTGAGGGTGATTTCGTCGAATTTATCCAAGAATCTAAAGTATAAATTAGATATTGAATAGTATAAACGCTGAAAAACCAGCCTGTCTGCCTTGCCTTAACCCCTTCAGTACCGGTGCCGTCCTTTTCATGATAGTCTGGTAACTATTAGACGATTTTGTTCAGTTTAGGAAGGCCGTCTACCAATCAAAAGGCTGCAAACTATCTCAATTTATCCTTTTTGCTGCCATATATCCCTCCTAGGCTTCATAAAATCGTCTAAATGTAGCTGAAATCAAATCACAAGAAGACCGCCGGTACAGAAGGGGTTATAAGTGCCCTAGAATATTGCCCTCTCCTATTGGGTCCCTTCCAGTAAGACAACACTATCGCTCCTCTTGTATACTGGGGGAGGGGGGCTGTGTACTGGGGAGGGGGGCTGTTTACTGGGGGAGGGGGGCTGTGTACTGGGGGAAGGGGGCTGTGTACTGGGGGAGGGTGGCTGTGTACTGGGGAAGGGGGGCTGTGTACTGTGGGAGGGAGGCTGTGTACTGGGGGAGGGGGGCTGTGTACTGGGGGAGGGAGGCTGTGTACTGGGGGAGGGGGGCTGTGTACTGGGGGAGGGGGGCTGTGTACTGGGGGAGGGAGGCTGTTACTGGGGGAGGGAGGCTGTGTACTGGGGGAGGGGGGGCTGTGTACTGGGGGAGGAGGCTGTGTACTGGGGGAGGGGGGCTGTGTACTGGGGGAGGGAGCTGTGTACTGGGGGAGGGGGGGCTGTGTACTGGGGGAGGGAGGCTGTGTACTGGGGGAGGGGGCTGTGTACTGGGGAGGGGGCTGTGTACTGGGGAGGGGCTGTTTACCCTGGGGGAGGGGGGCTGTGTACTGGGAGAGGGGGCTGTTTACTCTGGGGGGGAGGGGGTGCTGTGTACTGGAGGAGGTGGAGGCTGTGTACTGGGTAGGGTTGGGGGGTTGTGTATTGGGGGAGGGAGAGGGGGCTGTGTACTGGGGGAGGGGGGCTGTGTACTGGGGGAGGGGCTGTGTACTGGGGGAGGGGGCTGTGTACTGGGGGAGGGGGGGCTGTGTACTGGAGGAGGTGGGGGGTTGTGTACTTGGGTAGGTTGGGGGGTTGTGTACTAGGGTAGGGTTGGGGGGTTGTGTATTGGGGAGGGAGGGGGAGGGGGCTGTGTACTGGGGAAGGGGGAGGGGAGGTGTTATATATAGTACGGCTTCCAGGGGCCATTGGGTTCACTGTTATAGGTACACACACAATCCATAATTACCGGCTTAAGGGGAGGTACAACATTTGTACCTCCCCTTAATGGGCGCGCACACAAGCATCCAATCGTGCACATAGAGACAGTGGCACAGATAGACACAATTACACATTCTCTCTCGCTACCCCTCCCCCCCTTGTGTTCTCTCTCTATCTATCTCTCTATCTATATCTCTGTCTCTTTTTCTCTCTTTTTTTCTCTTTCATTCTCAATTTCTCTCACTCACTTACTCTTTCTTTCTCTCTCCTCTCACTCTCTCTCTCTCTCCTCACACACACACACACCTGTAATCATTAGTCCATAAATGCAGTAACACACCTGTGTGGTTATATATGGCTTCAAGGGGCCATTGGTTTAGAGTTAGGTACGCAATGGCTATTAGGCCATGTATACGGCTCTCCCCCTCTCTCTCTCTCTCTCTCTGATACAAGAAATATACGTTGTTTCAATTTTTTTGGTACCTTTTTTTCTTCTGACTTTTCTTGGAAAAACCATATTACCACTTTTGCTAAAACAGCATCCCAGAAGGAAGTTATAGGTGTGTTCAAGCGTTTCCGTGGGTTCATTATATGTATCGAGCGAGTACTATTCGCATGTGTGGGGAGGTTCCATCCATACTAGACTTCTCGAAATGGTAGAGTCAAAAGCATTTCGTCTCATCAATTGACCTCCTTTTGCTAATTCCTTACAATCTTTCTCTACTCGCCGCAATGTTGTATCTCTCTCACTATAATTTCAAATACAACAATCTGTGTTCTTCACAGCTTTCTCAGTGCATAGTAGGTTCTCCAGGAGGGAGAAGGTATAAGAGTAGGTGGTCCCCGCCTTTCAACACATTCCCACCCCTAGCCTGTCCAAGTCTCTCCCTTAATTTATCTTTCCCTCATCCTATGACTTCAGCTGCTTCAAGCTCCGTGTGTCCAGACATTTTGAGAAAGTAATTGGGAGATACGTCTCAAAATCTCCAAATTAATGGGACAAACGTCTTAAAATCTCAAAAGTAACGGAGCAGAACGAGAGGGAGGAGGGGATTTAGAACGAGAGGGAGGAGGGGATTTAGAACGAGAGGGAGGAGGGGATTTAGAAAACAAAGTGTGATCGCTACCACTATTTATTTAAAGGTTAAAGTAACATGGGCACTTTAATTACTCGTTTCATACCATCTTTAAGCCCATAATTTGTATACACTGCATGATTAGTCCAACTTAGAGGTAATTTATTCTGAAAATTAATCTAAAATTGGACCCCATGGAATAACTTGTCTAGGCAGGATAATCATTAGTAATTGGTTAATTACTGCTTCCGGCGGCGGAGCTCAACTATTAACCATCGTGATAATGATGCTGATAATTCTAATACACAATTTTCTACCAAAAATTTTACACATTTACCTTTTTTTTTTTTTTTTTTTTTTTTTTTTTTTTTTTTTTTTTAAGTTTAAGGGAGGTCGATCGAGGAAACTAAATGATAAATGAAAATATAAATCGATAGACCCAAACAAATAACTACTGTCCCCTTAAGGGGAGGTATTTAGTTTGTTGCCTACGTTTTCATCAAGCTTAAAATGACACCCCCTAGACCCCCTTTCAAGATAAATTTGTACATTTTTCGGTAGAAAAATGTCCCGGCCGAAGGCCGGTTGCTCTTAAATTCCCAGGTCGCTATCGCTCGCCAGGAAAAAAATCGGGGGGGGGGGGGACACCTTAATGGCACGAAAGGTCTTAAAATTGACAGAAATGGGACGAAAGTTATTAAAATCGCCAAACTAATGGGTCAAACGTCTTAAAATCTCAAAAGCAATGGGGCTAAACATGAGGGAGAAGGAAGTTCGACCAAAAATCCCTCAAGTAGAAACCTCCCCTTTTTTAATACTATTACCAATGCTGAGTGTGCTAATTAATTAACCTCTTCTGTACCGGCAACGTCATTTTAATTCATAATTGTACCTGCTGAGTATAGTTTTATTTTGATTAGTAACTCACATTAATTTTCCAGTTTTAAGGGGAGGAACGTCTCCACGTTTAGGGATTATTTTCTTGACGAGCCCTTTCTCCCTCATGTTTAGCCCCCCATGGCTTTGGATATTATAATAACTGTTTGCCACGAGAGTTAGTTGACTAAGGAGCGATTTTAAGAGCTTTCACCCATATTAAGATAAAAACCTTATAATCGGATGCAATAGGTCAGGTGTCTATGTATATCCTGACGAGCAGGGGGGGGGGATGATGAGATTGAGAAGAAACCAATGTAATCTTTAAGAGGAACCGAGCCCCAAAAATCCAAATATAACGGGAGAACCGAACGTCAACCATATCACATATTCTACAACAAACAAAGAAAAAAATGTACACAAATTTAAGATAACTTGAAAGAAGAAACATAAACACGGGGTGGAAAGAAAATCTTTAAGCTATGGACGGACAGGTCTAACACAGAACAAACTAAAGACCCAAAAACAAAAAAAATTAAAAACCATATAAAAGGAGCAAAAAATAGCGGGCGTTAGGCTAGAAATGGTTAAGTGAGCTAGGTCGAAATCTGTTAATTGCTGGAGGCCCACTTTAGATTGAATAACATCGTCTAATAGTAGCCAGAATATAATTGGGAGGAAGGCGAGAGTCCGACCCGCCCCAAAAGACGATGAAACACGGTAAGCAGAGAACTTAAAGAGGTAACAGGTGGGAGGGTATTTTGAGTGTGTGTTCCCGAGGAACGGCTACCGAATACAACCTGCTATAATTAAAACCCCCCTGTAGCTAGGGTCTAGGTTCAAGTATACATTTTGTATACATTTTTCGGTAGAAAAATTTCCCGGGCCAAGGGCCGGGCCTCTTACATTACAGGCTCGCTATCGCTCGCCCAGAAAAATATCGATACCTAAATGGCACGAAAGGTCTTAATATGGGGTGAAAGTTCTTAAAATCGCTAAACTAATGGGGCAAACATTTTATAATATCAAAAGCAATGGGGCTAACCATGAGGGAGAAAGGGGTCAAGAAAAAAATCCCTCAAGTGGAGACCTCCCCTTAAGATACCGATGATGCTTCTATTTTAATCACATAATGCTGAACATGCTGATATTAATGCTGATGATAATACTGATGATAATGCTGATAATAATGCTGCTGATACGATGCTGCTAATAGTGATGGCGAAATATTTGTCCATTCTAATCAACCAGTATTATCACCGAGGCATTTCTCTTTCATCTCTCATTCCGATTAATCTGCCTGCGGTGGGTGTGTGTCTGTCTGTCTGCGTGTGTGTGTGTGTTGTGTGTGTGTGTCTGTCTGCGCGTGTGTGTGTGTGTGTGCTTGAATGTGTGTGTGAGTGTGTATGTGTGCGCGTTGTTTGTTCCTTGTGTGTATGTGTGTGTGTTTCAGCTTGCTTACATATGTGTGTGAGTGTGTGCGTCCGTGTTGTTTGTTGTGTGTGTTGTTTTATGCCTTTATGTATTCTACTTGTGTGCGTGTGTGTATATGTGTGTGTGCTTGCGTATGCTTACACGTGTGTGTATTTGTGTTTGCTTGTGTGTGGATGTGGGTAGGTGTGATATAGTTCATGTGAGCTAAAGATTCTGTTTGTGTACGTGATTGTGTATGCTTATCAGGTGTGGTTGTGAATGTGTGTGTGTGTGTGTGTAAATTTCGGTTCAGTTTCTCTTAAGGGGAGATCTTCACTTGAGGGATTTTTTTCTTGGCCCCTTTCTCCTCCATGTGTAGGGCCCCTTTTGCTTTTGATATTATCCATTTTTTGCTCCATTAGTTTAGCGGATTTTAAGAACTTGCAACGGACCATATGAAGACCTTTGCTTGCCATTCAGATGGTCGTTTATATCCGGGCGGAGCGATAGCGAGCCTGTAATTTAAGGAGGAAGCAGCCTTCGGCCGGGGACATTTTTCTACCGAAAAATGTACAAATTTATCTTGAAAGGGGGTCTAGGGGGTGTAATTTTAAGCTTGATAGATGTCTAGGGAACAAACTAAATACATCCCCTTAACCTAGTTACAGTACAATGCGTATTCTACATTAACTACGAGGTCACATGGCGACCTCGAGGCGACCGTGAGATGCCGAGTTCCCACCACAGTACATAGGCAGATGCACTGGTGAGAAGTACGTGTAGGGATAGCCGAAATACTGTTAGAATTCTGGAGGATTTGAACCTTCGGCCTCGCAGTCAGTGCCCCGCGCCTTAGACCCAACCCTGTATAATAATAATGGGTTTATTTCAAGCCGGCAGACAA
>CM064574.1:4515335-4577835 GCA_032716605.1 Paralithodes platypus
AAGGGGGGAAGAGGAGACATGGATAGGGGATAATGGTTAATAGGAAGGAGAGAGAGAGAGAGAGAGAGAGAGAGAGAGAGAGAGAGAGAGAGAGAGAGAGAGAGAGAGAGAGAGAGAGAGAGAGAGAGAGAGAGAGAGGAGGTAGAGGGTGTGAGTGTCAGAGAGGGGGGGGGGGGGAGCCTAAAACGTTCCTCTTAATCTGAATAACATCGTCTAATGATTGCGATAACACAATACAAAATAAAAGGGTCAGGAATACAGCCGCCTGTAAAGTCTGAATCTCTCTTCTTCTTTTTTTGGTGCGAATGTACGAAATGTGACTTGCTTTGAGCCCCCATTCCTCCATACACTCTCCTACGGTACACTCGGATGCCATAGTCATAGTCACTAGCTCACGCATGGATATTCGTGGACTTCACCTATTTCTAACTATGGAAGTATATCTCTGGAAACAAATATATGAATATAATTGTCTTAACAACAACAACTACAACACTATACTGTATAATTATACAGTATAACAGTTATTGGAAACCCAAGTTCTATCCAAAAATCAATCCAGATGGTAATAATTGCATAAAGAAAAACATAAGGGGTCGACGAATTCAGTATATTCTGCCCACTAAACGAGTTTATTCAGCATAGGAAGGACCAATAGGAATCAAACCAATAAACACTATAGTATATAGACCAGGCAAATACGGTACAGGCCTAATATTAAAGTATTTTCCTAAATATAATAAATGATCCCAAACTACATTAGCCTAGTTAAGCTAAAAAAATAGTTATATAAATATATACATAGCCTACCGGTATAGGTTGTTATATTATCAGACTAAATGTAAGAGTTAGCGAAGTCTACGGAATATGTCGATCAATTCCAACAGTCAAGGAATGTAGGACAGTCAATTTACCTCTCAAAATGGCCAACAAGTGCCTAATTGGGAAAACCACGTCAAAGCTCAACGTTGGGAAGCTCTTCCCAAACTCATTATACGTCAAAGTTCCCAGCCAACCGAATTTTAATCACATTGTCAGTCTAATAATTGCTTGTTTTTTCTCTCTCTCTCTCTCTCTCTCTCTCTCTCTCTCTCTCTCTCTCTCCTACCTTGATTACCAGACAGGATTGCAGATGTGGCCCACCAGTTGGTCTTTGTGGGTTAGGTCTCTATCTACTATATGGTTGGGTATGTCTATCTATCTATCTAAGGTATGATTTGGGTATATCTATCTATCTATCTGTTATATGGCTTGGTATGTCTATATATCAATCTATCTGCTATATGGTTTGGTAGGTCTATATATCTATCTACTATATGGTTTGGTATGTCTATCTATCTATCTATTTACTGTATGGTTTGGGCATGTCTGTATATGTGTACTTACTCTAGTTGTATTGCGGGAGTGAGCATGCTCGTTATTTCCCGCCTCCTATATGTGTAGGTGTTATATGTATCGTTGGAATGGCTGTGGATGTGTGTGTAGTCTGTATTTTTAGCCAATTGGCGACATAGGAAACGAAGGCTTAGGGTGGATCTGTATGGTACCATTCTCACTATAGACGGTACCGTCTCGCCCGAAGGCTTAGGTAGCCATCAGCTTAGGTGAACCATATGATACCCATCTCGCCTTGTACCATTTTTGTCAACCCCAGATGGGACGTCACAACGTCGTCCACTTATTCCAGGTACCTATTTACAGCTAGGTGAACTGAGGCTAACACATGAAAGGAGACAAGCCCAATTTGTCTCCGCCCGGCCGGGGGATTGAACCCCCGACCCCTCGTGTGTGAGACGAGAGCGCTACCTACTAGGCTGTGTGTGTGTGTGTGTGTGTGTGTGTGTGTGTGTGTGTGTGTGTGTGTGTGTGTGTGTGTGTTCAATAGCCTCATATTACCCTAGGCTACAATATATTATCAGTTACCCCTAGTAATATCACGGTGACAACAGAAAATAGGCTTCACAGCAGATTACACTGCCAGTCTGGGATTACATAATTTCAAAGGGATTATTAATGTAACTTGTGTAATATCTCTCTCTCTCTCTCTCATGAAACTACAGTATTGCCATATGTTTAAAATTATGACCTACCGTATCTATCAGAGAGTGAGAAAGAGAAAGAGAAAGAGAGAGAGTGTGAGAGTGAGTGGATGAGGGTTTCTCAATCTCCACTATCTCATTCAATCCAGGGGTTACCTAAGTGAATGCGTGGCCCCCCCCCCTCTCTCTCTGTATTTGATCTATCAGTCTTAGGAGAGTAATCAAGAGTAATCACCATATGTAGGTAGAGAGAGAGAGAGAGAGAGAGAGAGAGAGAGAGAGAGAGAGAGAGAGAGAGAGAGAGAGAGAGAGAGAGGAGAGAGAGAGAGAGAGACGAGAGAGGAGAGAGAGAGAGAGAGAGAGAGAGAGAGAGAGAGAGAGAGAGAGAGAGAGAGAGAGAGAGAGAGAGAGAGAGAGAGAGAGAGAGAGAGAGAGAGAGAGAGAGATGTTAGCTATATTTAGATTTTGTGCAGCTTAAGAAGTATATGTGGTCTAATGGTTAGAGCGTGTAAGTTATGTACCGGTATGTGATATCCTGGGTTCGAATCTTAGGAGAATCACATGCGTCCATTAATTTAATTTAGAGTGTTATTGGTGTTAAGAACGATGTTAAAATTACAGTAGCCTAGTACAAAGGGTTAAGTGAGGTAGTTCGAACCCTGCTATTTGCTATAGGCCTAGGTCCTTTATATACTGAATAATAAGTAACACCCCGTTCTTAACATTAATCATCAATTACAAACCCCAATGTACTTGAATAAACTAATGAGAACATATGGTCCTCCCGGGATTCGAACTCGGGACACCACACCCAGAACATATCATCTAATAGTAGGCAGAATGAAGTTTAAATAATGGCACCATTACTGAAAGGGTTACTAATATTGGCGTTACAAATATATAGAAAGGCAGCGTTACCATTTTTGGCCAGGTTAGCTTGAATACATTTTAGGGCATTTCTTCTTCAATTCTAACCCTCCAGCCAATGACGACGTATACAGACTAATAACACACATAACAAAGCCACTCCAACAGCTTCCTCTCCCTCCAACACCCCTTTCTACACTCTTCAGAAAATAGGAAAAGTAGAAAGTAGCTATAAGTTGCCGTTGTAAAGGCTTATCCCTCAATACCTTCACCTGACCTGACAAATAAAACACATAACAATGCCACTCCAACAGCTTCCTCTCTCTTCCAACACCTCTTCACCCCTTTCTACACTCATGAGAATATAGGAAATGTAAAAAGTAGCTACGAGTTGCCGTTGTAAAGGCTTATCCCTCAATACCTGACCCTCCAGCCAATGATTGAATGATATGTGTTGCATTCCTATAGTCTGATGTTAAGTTGAATCCCTTAGCACCAGATGTTTCGATTCCTAATGAAAACATAGGATAATGTTATAGCTCTGCGTCATATTACTGCCAAGTTTTCATAATTAACGACAAATTTCGCTACAAAACCTGCATACTAGCAAGCTGAAGACAGCAATTTACCATTAGCTAAGAATAGGTAGCAATTTACCATTAGCTGGAAAAAACAGAGTACGGTACAGTGAAGCTAAACATAATTATAATATGGCTCTAATGCACAGTCAACCCCATTTACTATTTTAAGAACTTCCAAGGAGTTGGTCTCGTATTCGCTGCGTCTCAAACGAAAAGAGGCCGAGAGCTCTCAGTCTCCTAATTCATGAAGAGAGAGAGAGACAGAGAGAGAGGCTTCAATCTTCATTCCATCTCATTGCACCCATGGGTAACTGAGTGTGGTTCTCTCTCTCTCTCTCTCTGTGTATATATATATATATATATATATATATATATATATATATATATATATATATATATATATATATATATATATATATATATATATATACAGTATATATATATACCGTATATATATATATATATACGTACCGGTATATCAAGGTCTAATTATAAAATATGTATAATTACTCTCCTGAGATAGATTAATAGAGATGAACGCACAGAGAGGGGAAGATAGGCATTTTACTTAGGCTACCCCTAGATTAAATGAGATAGAGGAGATTCAGAACCCCCCCTCCCCCCCTCTCTCCAATCAAGGTGTACATAAACCATTCCGGGACCTGAGGGAGATTAATACAGCTTATATTGCCAGCCCTCAATTTAGCCTACCCGATCGCCAATAACAAACTACATATTTGCTGTGATGCTCTATCTCTCTCTCTCTCTCTCTCTCTCTCATATATATCTTGATTATATATCTACCTAGGATGAACCATAATGTCTGCAAGATACTAACTACCGTACTCCTTGGAATGCTCTCTCTCTCTCTCATATCTTGATTTTATATCTACCTAGGTTGAACCATAATGTCTGTAAGATACTAACTAGGCTACCGTACTCCTTGAAATGCTCTCTCTCTCTCTCTCTCGTTCTCTCCCCAGACACTCATAACCAGGCTTAGTGGCAAAATTAACTAGGATTACCGTTGTTCGTAGGAGAGAGAGAGAGAGAGAGAGAGAGAGAGAGAGAGAGAGAGAGAGAGAGAGAGAGAGAGAGAGAGAGAGAGAGAGAGAGAGAGAGGGGGGGGGATTATAAGAGTGAAAGCAACAAATTATGAACAAATATGAAAACAGCAACATACAGATAGATAGATAGATGAGAGAGAGAGAGACAGAGAGAGAGCGAGAGTAAGTGAAAGTGTGTGAGTGTGAGAGTACTAGGAGTGGCCAAGGGATCAATATTCCAAACAGAGGCCACACGGTCACAGCTTATAAATCTATACAGTACGGTACTTAACACATTCCGTCGTCAACAAGCATATATTAATATTTTACACAGGGAGCATACATACAGCTTTCGAACACACATACACACAAACATATTCTATCTCTCTCTCTCTGATTGTCACACACTCCCACACACACACAGCTAGCAGGCATACAGCTTTCGAACACACACACACACACAGGTAGCCTACATACAGCTTTCGAACACATATACACTCTCTCTCTCTGACTGTCACACACACACACACACACACACACACACACCATTCATTCAGCTAGGTAAATGGACAGTCAAATCCGATTCATCACTAGGAGGTTACCGTACCGTAAGCTATCTTCTAAGGTAGCCTACCGGTACCGTAGAGTCTATCTATAAGAACAATAACAATAGTATTACTGCTCGTCTCACTCTGCTTGTTCTGGATCAGTCAAAAGAGGTTGAGAGAGAGAGAGAGAGAGAGAGAGAGAGAGAGAGAGAGAGAGAGAGAGAGAGAGAGAGAGAGAGAGAGAGAGAGAGAGAGAGAGAGAGAGAGAGATATACTAGGAAAAAGAAATATTTTGAGCGACAGGGTGACTGACAGCGTTCGACGGAGGCTTTCCGTGTTTTGCAACAGCTTATTTTTGTAATTTAAGAGCACGTTCCAACCCTTTACCATTCTTCAATAAACCGCTTACGGCTTACATAAGAGCGACCGGTAGGGTAGAATATTTACATGACAATGGTATTATAATTACCGGTAATGTACTTACCGCTATTTATATTTGTAACTAATAGGCGAGATACTACTACTACTACTACTACTACCGGAAGATACAAGTGTCTATATAATTTCTCGATTCAAGTGTCTATAGGCTACCATTGTCGTTTCCGTTCCCTCAAACCGGAAGATACCTTTCTAATCCCCCCCCCCCCATCTCAAACCGGAAGAAACAAGGGCCTATTATTAACAATCGATACGGGAGCCGCCTCTATATTGGTCTTCGATCTTGCTTGCCCGTGCGCTTCCGGAGATGCGCTTTTGTTTTGGGGCCAGGACAGGACAGGATGGCTAAAGAAAAGCTAGAAATATAACTATAATTGATGGATTGGTGGTATGGAAGTGTTAGGGGTGATATACATGGGAGGGATTTGGGGTTTGGTCATTTGTAGAAGGTAAAGACTGAATTGAAATACGGCCTTCCCGGGTTTTGTCGTTTATTGGGACGGAGAAGGCTGAAGGAGATTCATACGAGCGTCTTTCGCGGCATTTTTCTCCGGCAATTCTTATCTTGAGAAAGTTGAGAGAGTCACATGATCACCTTTTCTGACTTTCGATTGTTGGCTTATTAATTCAGCCACCTAACATTGTACAGTCGGCCAAATAAGTGATGTCCCGGCACCAAGTATATTTTGATCAATAATAATTGGTATCAGCAATATCTGAACATAATTTCTTTCGTGTGAGATATACAAACATGTTCCTACATTTACCCACCCTATTCAACATCTGACAGACATGAATACAGCACAAAACGAGCCAAACGTAATGACAGCTGAGACATGACTTATTAGCGCCACCGTACCATCAGTCTAGCTACCGATTTTATTTCAATGCAGAACTGCCCCAATATTATTCTAGAATAAACTTGCCAATCTTAATAGCTTAGCATAAAACACAGAAGGGAATTTAATAACGCAAATAAACAAGATGCATACACCTAGGCCTAATGGAGTTCTCTATTCACGAGCAGTAGGTAGTTTTGAAGGGCGGTGGATAGCAAGTGAATGATGGATAAGAGGTAGTTCAAAGTATATGTAACACAATGCAAGGGATGCAGCATTTCCTCGTACCGGTAGTCAAATGATTAAGTGGGGGTACCGGTATTCATTTATAATCGATGAATTATTATAAATTCTTATAGCTCCATTCTGAATTTTATATCCACTGTATTCACACCCACCCCACAAAGGTGAGCCTTCTCCCTTCTTCCATTTGCAAGCGCACACCACTTTTGAAACAGTTGCTAGTTGTTCGTAATTAAAGAATGTATGAAATATATAAAAAAGATACGGTACGGGTAACATTTGCTGCTCGTAATGTATGAACTTGATATACGGTATATAAAACACACACACACACACACACACACACACACACACACACACACACACACACAATCAAGGTAAATACAAATAAAAGCTATATAAACATTTCGGCGAAAAATAAACAAAACAATAAATTGAGCGTAAACATGACTGTGTAGCCTATCGGCATGCTTTGAATTATGCAGGAATGCTTTTATATCAGTTATTACTAGATATTTTGTCTACCGGTAATTAATCAGAGAGAGAGAGTGAGTGAGATAGAGATAGAGTGAGAGAGAGAGAGAGAGAGGGGGGGGGGGGGTACATCCACGGTATAGTAACATATGTTACTATATCGTGGGTACATCTATCTATCTATCTATTGCCTGACGCCGTGATCCCCGAAGAGGTGTATGTAATTGTAGGTAAAAGTAAAATTGTCACAAGGATAGCCTATCAATAGAGAAATTATTAACGATACGATATACCGGTATCCCAAAATAGGTTAATACAAATGCCTGCATTAAACTGTCCGCAGAACAATGTATATAATTATAATTCGCAAACGTACTATGCTAATCAATGAAGCTAATGCAACTCGTAAGCTATATATATATAGGTAAGATACGGTAACTAACCTGCATTTATGCCAGAATATTAATCTCGTACAGTAATAAATATTTTAATACGATTGAATATGCTTATTAAATATAATCTTACAATGGCTATCATTAGACAATTCATTCAACTTGGGAAGGCTGTCAAGGCCTTACTAAACTTTATAGAATCGTCTAATGAGAAACAGAAAAAAAGAAAGGTGATATCATACTGAATAGGTTATGGGATTAAATTAATGTAACATCAATTAACCTGTTACATTTGAACCCACAAGAGCTGCTCTCGAACAATAGTTTCGTTTCAGTATTAAAACAAAACTAATTTCAAACCATGTAATTTTTTCTTGCTATGGAAAGTTTAAAGGCAGTCGAAATAATGTTTACCGTACACAGTTTTTAGACGATTAGAAATAGTTTACCGGCATGTGAAAATAAATACCGGTATGAAATATAAATACAAGTTTAAAATACCGATAGTACTTGTATTATATGAAACCAGAATTGATTTTGTAAGAACTAACCCGAAAATGGGTGAGTGAAATACTGGTCGTATAGTCCTATGTGATACCGATAGCTAACTTATGACCCAATCTGCTTGCCAATACAGTTTGTCGATAACCAATTGCAAGTTAATTAAGCCCCTGAAGATCTTGACGTGTTAGGACAGTTTATTCTGGCTGTCATTACACGTTTTTATACAGCTTAGGAAGGATGTGTTGGAATTAAAATGGGAAAGTCTCTCGCATACCGGTAACCCTGACTTCCATACACCCTTCCTAATCTGCATAAAACCGTCTAATAATAGCCAGAAAAGTACTGCCAAAAATGCGTCATAATTCTCAGAGGGTCAATCACACAGTTTGATCATATATATATACTGTATATGCCCACACGAAAAGTAGATTGGCTAAAGGCCAGAAAACCGGTACCGTAAGTCTATCTATTGCCAAACGCCTTACTCCCCTTTATGAGGGTTAAAAAAAAAAAAAAAAAAAAAAAAAAAAAAAAAATAATAATTGCGGTGAAAGCTATTACCACGCTACGAAAATATGCCCAGGTGGCTTCTTTCATTAGTTTAATCAAGGAGGGTGGCTTTTGAGGGTCTTGACAGCAGCGCTGATGTCAAGTGGACGATCAGGGCCTTCACAGTTCCGGAGGAGTCTTTTTCATTTAGTGCTCTAAGATGGCACCCATATATCTATCCTACGGTACTGCTTACACGACTAAGCTCAACTTAAACTGCTTGCTAATTTCGAACCTTCTCCCTCATGTTTAGCCCCATTAGTTTTGTGATTTTAAGACGTTCGCCCTGTTAGTTTGGCGATTGTAACCCTTTCGCTATCCTGTGGACTCGGGGGTTGCCGTTTAGCATTCAGAAATTGAGTTCTCTCAACTCATAATTACCTCTCCAAAATTAGTTTTCTGCCCACAGCTCACTCAAAGACAACTACGGAGTGAAGTAACTAAACTAAAGATTTCTAAACACCCCTGATGGTGAAAAAGGCTATAAAGTATGCCAAGAAGGGGACAAATTGCTTCCTGTGAGTGAAAGGGTTAAGACATTTCGCCCAATTTCTATCAATTGTAAGACCTTTTGCGGCATTTAGGTGTCGATTATTTCCTGGCGAGCGACAGCAGAGCTTGTAATTTAGGAGGAATCGGCCTGGACATTTACGTACCGGTACCGAAAAATGTACAAATATAATTATATCGATGGGGAGTCTTGGGGGTATTTTTTTAAAGCTTGATAGGGGTCTAGGAAGCCAACTACAGTCAATATCTCCCCTTAAGTACCGTAGCTACCAGTAGTGTAGGATATGAATGGTCAGAATTCTTGCTAAAAATTTGACCCCTGCCAAATCTTTGTATGCACCATCCCTCACCACACACAAGGGCACACTCCCACTCCAAAGCGCCCATTCACTCTCACTCTCTCTCTAGCTCTTCTTCTTTTCTATCCTTTCCTTCAACTTTCCTTTTCTATCGGGTATGTCATCTCTACTAGAATTAAGTCCTGACCACCTCGTTTGGATCGTAAGTTCTGTGTGGCCAGTGTATCTATGTAAATCTCTCGCTCTCTCTCTCCACGGATCCTCGGGCTCAGAGAAGATGAAACACTCGGCATTAAGAGTAAAAGACCTCTCTTGGGAATTTTTCTGTGGAGCTTTGGTCTGGGCTGGGCTTTATAATAGCCTACCTTCAACTCTTGCACAATATTTATTTTTTCTTCCTCAATTTGTTTTACATTGTCGTATTACAATATATACCGACTCATTCACTCACTCTCTCTCTCTTAAGAGCATAGGCCTAGACTATGCTATCACCGTATACCTGTAGATAGCAACAACTAACAAATCTAAATGTATACCGATAGCCTATACAGTATACCGGTATACATATCGTTCTTGGATTACTTTGTAAACACACACTCACGCATCTAGGCCAACCGAAACTCGGTACAAACGTACAGCGGTGTAGCCTAGGTATACAATACCCACGAGCTCCAAATTTTTGACAGGGCAACACACATCCCATTATGTACTGTAGGCTACCTGTAATCCCCGAGGAAACCAAAAACAACCACCCCCGCACAGCACACCACAAGAGGGCAGCACTCTAGCCCCAGCCTCCTGAATCCGGATTAACGCACGGATTTACTCGCCGTTCTTGTCTTCTTAACGGACACCTTTTACCAGCGACAAGTGAGGCGTTCGTTTACTCTTAACCTCTGAAGTGCGCATGGGGGTAATTGGAAACGCCTTTTACCAGCGACAAGTGAGGCGTTCGTTTACTCTTAACCTCTGAAGTGCGCATGGGGGTAATTGGAAACGTCCCCCTGTGCTGACGTATTTGAGGTGTTTCCGTCACTAAAATATTCATTGTGCCATTAATAGCATTAATACTTATCCATATGCACCTATTATGGGTTGATTATAAAGGTATTAACCTGAAACAACAATAAAACGAGTGAAAACAGCGTTTGGATGGTCAAAATCGGAGATATAGCCCCCGATTTGTATAATGTATGGGTGAGGCAAGCTGCTTTCCCGCCAATTTCCCCCAAGGCCACTGAGACACAGTTGATCGATTCTCTCTCTCTCTCTCTTGCACTCACTTGCCATCAGTGATGACAACACCCTGCTTGCAACTCGCTAATGTTAGCACGAAAATATACCTCAGAATAAGGGAATAACAGGGAAAATAGGTGATAACTGAAGGAGAGGAGGAAAGTGGGGAAGGAGGGGAGGTAGAGGACTGAGATTTTGCATGGCCCAGGGGCCAAAAAATAAAATAAAATAAAAATAAAAATAAATAAAAAATAAAAATAAATTTCGATGTCAAAAGTTGATTTTTTTTTTTCACTCACTCATAAGAGTCTCCCCGCAGTCCGCCGGGGGAACTCTTAAGAGTCTCCCTGCAGTTCCCGGGTTAAAGGCGGAATTACATGAAGATTTTTCTTTTGGGTAACTTTTTAAAAGATTGTTTACACTGGTGTCGGCTACTAGACTAGAGATTATGTACGGTACCTTGTAATATAATTCTTCCAAAAGTACCGGTACTCTTCCAGAAGCTACAACATCAAAGTTGTGGATGAAAGTAGCCGGATGATGCGGCCGTGTACCGTACATCCACCTTAACTGTCTCCCTTTCCATAATTGTATTCAAGCCATCACTGGACGATTCTATTCAACTTAGGAAAATTATCTCGGAGTCAAAGTAAACAAGAGAACTATTCCCAAATACTACACATACGATAAAATTATAACTAATACCGGTTACCGTACGCTTTTATTATATATATGTGAGGAAATACCTCATAGTGAAATGGTTAACATCCACCGCAAAACTAAATAATAACGTCCATAAGTAGTATTTTTGTTTCTTATATAACAATTTTTGTTTTCATGTAGCCTCAGGAAAACCAATGAGATTTTAATATTGAATGTAGATTAGGCTACCCGGTATTTAGACTATTTATAGCCTATACAGGTTCGGTATAGAGTTACCGGTACAGTATGGTACCGGTTTTTTGGCTACAGACTTAAAGCAGCCTGCCTTAACCACAATACTTACCGGTACATGTTAATTGCACTGGACATCTTCATTGTTTTGTGTTCTTATATTTCAAATATATATTTTGCTAAAGCGTTATTTCCACATAGTGATTTGGATAAGTTATTTTGTCTTTATATTGTGTCGTCCCTGTTTTGGTTTGATTATTTTGCAAGTTTTACATAATAATTTACTGTACCGGTACACTGTAAAAGTATATCCGTAAATTTAACAGTACTAGGCAGTAAAGTGTGACGTCCTTATACCATATTCAATATTATGAAATCTTAGCTGCATTATACCTCTAAATTACGGTATTAGGCATAAGACAGTTTAAAAATAACTAAAAAAAACATTAGTATTATGGTACAGTAGCCTACCGATAATTTGATATGCGTGACTGTTGAATTAACAGGGTTATGCTAATGGCTGTCTTATGACCGTATAAACAACGGAATATATATATATATATATATATATATATATATATATATATATATATATATATATATATAATAGTGTACACTGCATAGGTTAAGGAATAGGCCTACCGGTACATAACCCCCCCTCCCCCCTTGAATCTTACTCTTTCTCTCCATTTCATAAGGTACCGGTATTGTACATTAAAATAGAGAGCTTGTATATATCATTGTTATCAGATAAAAAATAGGCTATAGGCTACGGTAGCCTAACGATAGTGGAATTCCAGAGTTCTTACCAAAGCTGTTCTAAATAGCTGGCAACAGCGTACCGGTACAGTACCTTGCAACAACAATACAAATCGTGGGCAGGTCGAAAGGATTTTAAACGGATTTTTATTATTTTCATTCGTATTTTGTGTCCAATGAATGTCAGTTCGGGTGAAAATGTGACAGCTGACAGCGAGTGTTTCAAAAGTTTATCTTTGTGGGCTATAATTTGTGTATGGGGGGGGGCTATAGGAGGTGTGGGGGGAATGGAGAGAGGAGTAGGTGGGGATAATGGAGTATGGCGGGGTGATGAAGGGGGGAATGGGGAGAGGAGTAGGTGGGGAGAATGAAGGAGGGAGGGTAGGTGGGGAGGATGGAGGGGTGATGGGAGAGGGAATGGGGAGAGGAGTAGGTGGGGAGAAAGAAGGAGGGAGGGGGAATGGAGAGAGGAGTAGGTGGGGAGGATGAAGGATGGAGGGGTGATGGGGGAGGGAATGGGGAGAGGAGTAGGTGGGGAGAATGAAGGAGGGAGGGGTGATGGGGGAGAATGGGGAGAGGTGTAGGTGGGGAGGAAGATGGAGGGAGGGGATGGGGAAAAGAGTAGGTGGGGAAGATGGAGGAGGTAGGGGTGATGAGGGAGGGAATGGAGAGAGGAGGTGGAGAAGATGGAGGGGTGATGAGGGAGGGAATGGGGGGAGGAGTAGGCCTAGGTGGGGAGGATGAAGGAGGGAGGGGTGATGAGGGAGGGAATGGGGAGAGGAGCAGAAGGGGAGGATCAAGGGGTGATGGGGGACTCAGGGAGGAATAGGTGAGGAGGATGGAGGGGTGATGGGGGAGGGAAGGGGGATAGGAGAGGAGTAGGCAGGGACGATGGGTGATGGAGGAAGGAGGGAATGGTAGGTGGGGGGGAGCTGAGGAGGGACAGGGAGGGGTAGGCCTAATGGGAGCTCTAGGAAGGGATGATAAGAGAGGGGAAAGTGGGGGAGATGGGGAGGGAGGGGGTGATAGTAGAGTAAGTGGATGATACTGGTGAGAAGTGGAAAAGGGGGGAGAGAAGTGTGGTGAGGGAGATGATAGTAAAAAGGGTGGTGATTCTGGTGAACGTGGGAAGGGTGGCTAATAGAGGGAAGGAAGGGGGGGGGGGGGGGGGAGAGGGAGGCAGGCTAAGGGGGAGGGAAGGGAGGTGATCAGGTAGGGAGAGGATGGAGAGAAAAAAATACGGGAGGGACCGGAAGGGGGTGATTTGGGATTGGGGGAGTATATGGGTGCTGTGGGAGAGAGGGGTACCGGTAGCCTAATGGGGGGAAGTGAGTGATTAAACCCTTTCCGTACGATGACACCTTTTAAATTTGAATTCTAGTTAACTTTAGACGATTGCATGCAGTTTAAGAATAGCCTACGGAAAGTGAGGAGAGAATGATAACTCAGAAGAAGGGATAGGCGCATACGGAAAGAGAGGAAGATAATGAAGAAAGAATGATGGGTCAGAAGGTACGGAGATAGGAAGATAATGAAGAAGGGATAGGCCATACGGAAAGAAAGGAAGGAAATGAAGAAAGAATGATAGGTCAGAACTCAGAAGGGATACGCCATATGGAAAGACAGGAAGAAAATGAAGAATGATGGTTCAGTAGAAGGGATAGGCGAATACGGAAAGAGGAAGACAATGAAGAAGAATGATGGTTCAGTAGAAGGGATAGGCACATACGGAAAGAGAGGAAACAAATGAAGCAATAATGGTGGGTCAGAACTCCAGAAGAATAGGCGAATAAGGAAAGTTAAGAAGAAAACGAAGGCGGTAACAATAAAATAAGGGGCAGCTGTGATATTATACACAACTGAGAACCGTTATACTGGCCTAGTTTGAGGGGTAAGGGTTAGCCTACATTATTACGGGTGAGGGAGGGGGAGAGCGATGAAGATTTCGGAGAGGGAACAAGTAGGCTACATACGGAATGGAAGGATAGAGGACATAAATATGAAATAGAGGAAGGGAAGGAGTAGAGAGGAAGAGAGGAGGCAAGGAAGACAAGGTAAGAGAGAGAGAGAGAGAGAGAGAGAGAGAGAGAGAGAGAGAGAGAGAGAGAGAGAGAGAGAGAGAGAGAGAGAGAGAGAGAGAGAGAGAGAGAGAGAGAGAGAGAGAGAGAGAGAGAGAGAGAGAGAGAGAGAGAGAGAGAGAGAGAGGGGGGGGGGGGGGGGGGGGAATAAACTATGCCTACCGGTACTTGGAATGTAGGCCTACAGTATTTGGTTTCGGCTAGCCTCTTAGAGTAGGCCTATCACTATATGGTATGGGTTGTTCAATGTACGGTATTATGGGTTGTTATCCCCCCCACATCTATCTATCTATCTATCTATCTATCTATCTATCTATCTATCTATCTATCTCTCTCTCTCTCTCTCTGTGTGTGTGCGTGTACCGATACTCGTTTTCCTACCCTTACTTCCTTCAATCTTCCCTGTTGTTCTCTATCCCTCCCTCTCATTATTATGATTGTAAATTGAATATTATAAAAGGCACACCGATCAATGCATTGGATAAATTAGAAAAAGTTTCATCAAACTAATTCCTTAACCTAAGACGGTAATGCTATAAACTTCAGCTAAAAACTCAATTGAGGAAATTTGACATTTAGGCTAACTGAAATGCCTGCCAAACTCGAACGCAAAATGACATAGTGAAACAATATAAACATTAATAGGAGGAAATAAAATACCAGTTAATACTTACAAATTAGCTACGTAACATAGGCCTATTCATTTCCATCCCAATCTTATTATCATCACCGGTAACTGCAGGCAACTCAAGCTGTCAGTTTAACCCTTTCGAAACGTTGACGTCATTTTCATTATATTCATGCTGGCCAACACTAACTTAACGATTAGCCTATATTCAGCATAGGAATGACTCTTAGGGATAATTATTAAGATTCTCACACATGACGATTCCTTATTAACCCTTTCAGACTCATATGACGCAGAGGTTGCCAGATTAGCAATAAGAAATAGAGTTCTCTCACTCTTATAATTACCTCTCCAAAATTAGTTTTCTGCCCACAGCTAACTCAAAGACAACTGCAGAGGTTGAAGTAACTAAACTAAAGGTTTCTAAATACCCCTGATGGTAACAAAGGTTTTAAAGTATCCCTAATAAGTAATAGGCTCAAAATCGCGTCATATGTCGAGAGGGTTTCTAAGATAAGGTGTAATTTTATTTTAGAAGCGCGCACTTTACAGGTATCGGTACCACCACGGACTTAGGCTATTATTATAAATGTAGTCTATTTTAAGTTTCCACGCATCCATCAACAACCTACACCCTTTTCTGGTCAGATACTAGTAATAGAAATTATTAAATAGCCTAACGTTTTTCATGTGGTATCGACGAGAATAAAACAGCGCGTTAGGGCCGAAAATCAGTAGTTCACCACCTCTTCTGATCGTCGGTTTGTTGACATGACGCTCGACGTTAGCCTAGTTAGGCTATGTTTGCTTGTGTTTTTGTGCCCCCGGCTGACAATATAAATGATGATTGCAAGAAGTATAAATTAGATGCGCGAAGTAGCCTACCTGTAAAGTGCGCTCTGCTACAGTAAAATCGCACCGATAATATAGTCTAGGCCTATTGGTAGCCAGAATGGAAAACAGGCATAGGCCTAATCGCACATAAAACAAACTTATTTAGTACGATCAACTCGGATCAAGTCTGTCGACAACTCGACATAGTGGTTAACATTAAACTGCACGCTTCTATTCGGATTAGGAGAGTTGTGGGCGCGAGAGTTAGGCTAATTGGTATAGGCCTAGGCTAGTTTGTATCCCTTGATTATAGCTAGAGGTCTATCTCATGCTGAATATTGACTAATGATAAACTAAATATAATGAAAATGAGCGTCAACGAAATGAAAGAGCTAAACCATACATTGCGTCATCGCGGCACAGGTGGGGCGAAGTATGGGAGGAGAGGAGGGGGTGAAAACGTTTACCCCTCCCCCCTCTTCTCCCCATAGCGTAGATTCTCCGATGGTGTACACATGATCAATGCCGGAGTGACCTGCAGTCCCAGGTAACGATAGGTCAACACGCAGGCCATGAGCATATTTACCGGAAGAGTTGGGGTTCCATGGCCCCTTACTTAGGGTAGGTTGGGAACACACATTTTGGGCGGATAGGCCTACTTCTATTTTCCAAGTTCCTAGCACTCCCAGCTCTCAATAACTGCCTTCGGAACACACTCACTCATATAACACTGGCATAAATATGGACTGGTTTGATTTAGGGTTATTACACTGGAGATGATTTACGAATTTCACTGTGAGGGAGACGAAGCGAAAAACAACCCCACCCACCGACGGTCAGAGGGACACTGATGCAGCCTCCGACAAGCGACAACTCCCGCGGCCGCGACTCCGCGAGACCATGCACTTCGTTCGGCGCGCCTAGCACACACGTTTGCTCTGCGCCGACCCACACCCTGTCCTCCCTTCCTCCACCCCCTGTACTCCACCCTATACCCGTCCTCTCTCTCCCCAACCCCTACTACACCCTCTCCTCCCTCCCTCCACTCCAACCTGCCTTTCCTCCCTCCACCTTACACTAAACAGAGAGTAATCCAGCTAACGCTCACAAACACCTCTTTCAATTAATTTCACTACACTTCTTTTCAACACACCTAAATTACCTCTAACGTACAGTACCTAGATTTTGGCTCTATTACTCTTTCAACCTGGTGGGGAGGGGGGTACTTGTTACAGGCAGCTTTACTTTATGTCTCCTTCGTTTACATAAGATAAAGAAAATGTACTTGACGCTCATATTGATGAAAAGGACCAACAATGTGTGTGGTTGGTGGACGGGACTCTTTATTCACGATGACACCTAATTAAGGCTGGGAACTATTGGAAGAAGAGAGAGCTAGAGGACAGTGGTAACGAGATAGGCTTGAGAGGAGTGAATGGTGTAGTGAGAAAATATATAAATATATATAGCAAGAGCCCTTCAAAAGAACAAGAACTATAAGGAGAGAGAGAGAGAGAGAGAGAGAGAGAGAGAGAGAGAGAGAGAGAGAGAGAGAGAGAAAGCGAAAGCGAGAGAGAGAGAGAGGGGGGGGGGAGATAATTGGAGACTAGATAAAAGACTGGATAGGAAAAAGGAGGTATGAGAGGGGGAAGGGTGATGGGGCAGGCACGAACGTCGAGTTGGAGGGCACGGCAAAACTCCTGGACCTATGTTTTTTTTTCTTTTTCAGTATATGTATGAAATGGGACAGTGGCAAGGCAGCTTCGAGGAGTCGGAGCTTGCACTGCGCCACGAGGAGACAACCATAGGCGTCCTGGATCTACAAGGGACTGGAGTTCTCGAAAAGGGGCTCCAGTCCTGACGCTATTCTTGCCTTACAATGTGCTGGATGCCTCTGAAGTCCTATTTTAACTAACTAACTAAACTAACTGGATCTATCTATGAAGGGTATATTATGACCATGAACTAGCCGGTTGCAACACTCGAACTGTCTGGATGTCTCCCTTACATTCTGGAATAAGACCTATTGGCTTCACCGTGTTAAGCGGTTGAATCTACGAGCTACAAGACTATGTTCGGAGGTAAAAGTTGGAACAAATACTAATTAATAATACTATTACAAAAAAAGTTGAGGGGTGGAGGACGAGAACATGTAAGGTGAGGTAGAAAGGATGGAAGGAGAGAGAAGAATGAGGGAGAGAGGACAAGGTGTTGTGTGGAGTAGAGGGAGGTAGTTAGTTAAAATAGGACTTTAATCCTTCTTGATTATTTAGCCAGCACACGCTGCACACTGCAAGTCAAAAATAGCGTCAGGACTGGATCCCTTTTCGAGAACTCCAGGCCCTGCTCCATTGGTGCTACAATCTCCCCACGATACATCAACATACATAATACATCACTAGTCTTAGTATAATCATGTAATCGATTTGTGATTTCGTGAGTTACATGAATAAATACTTAGGCCTCAGCCAGGATTCGAACCAGTCAATCAGAATGACATCCCATGCTTTAACCTACTCGGTTGGAAAGAGGCTGCATAGGAATTTGTTCGTAGTTAACTCTTTCAATCAGCTGGCCTTATTTTGCTTTATATAGGCTACCACCACCAGAGTATTTGTATGTAAGCCTGAATCGATTTAATGGAATCAAAAGGTTAAAGCTATCTCAGTTAACGCTCTGGCTTTGACAGATTTTTTCCAAGATTACTTGAAAGAAGCTTGAACCAAAACACGACGTACATACCTTCCCCACGATCGCCAGCACCGTCTGGGTCCCTGGTGTGGGGTGCTGTATCGGGTGCCGCCCAGGGAGATCAGGCTGAACGAGGACCTGGGCACAGAAACACCATAATATAGGTCAGTAAGGGTTCTCACACACTCGCTCACTAAAACACACACACACTTGCTCACTAACACACACACCACACCACACACACACACACACACACGTTACATTAGTAGCAGCAGCCAGTGTTTTTGTTTATAAATAAAGTCAAGATTAATAGTAGCATTATTCAAACGTCAATGTCAAAGTATCCAACAAAAACTGTCATTATGTACAAATGCAACACACACACACACATTAGAAACATTGAAGTCTTCAACAGGGTTACTAACCTAAATGAGGCAGTTCCTTTTATTCTCACGTACCTGGCGAGCACCAATCTACCACTATAGTCCGTTCATTCTAGGTTGGGTAGAAATCGTAACCCATGTCCTCTCAGAACTCAAAAAGGACTAGAGTAATCGAGCTAATATTTCTACCAAATAGGAAGACTTGGCTAGAGAATATGCGTATAAATTGACAGCTCATTTGCTTTAGCCCTTTTTGAGTTACAGAGGTTAGAGGTTACGATTTCTGCCCAACCTAGAATGAACGGACTAATAGCCATCACACACATGATCTCATCCACCTAAAGTTCCTCTCACCATCACACACATGATCACATCCACCCAAGCTTCCTCTCAGTTCCCCTCACATTCCTTCCTGACCCCTCATTATCTGGGTCTCTTCCTCCCACCTCTTTCATCTCATCTCATCCCTACAAACTCAATTCCCTTCCCGAGCTCCTCAACCTTCTATTACTGTATTGATGGTGTAATGGCTAGAGTATTTAAGATCTGTATGTGGTAACCCAGGTTCGAATACCAGTAGGATCACATACTGTACTTTCATTAATTTCATTTGGAGGGGTTTGGTGTTGGGAGTGAAATAAATAAATTAGATTAGTTAGCGTATCTTGATCTCGATGTCTTGTCTGATCTTAGAATTCTACTTATTATCGATCAGAGTTCTGATATTATTTCTGACCTTACAATGAGATGTATTTCAAAGGAATTAATGAATGAATGAAAAAAGGACTACACGTGATAGTGCAACATCAAAGGTCTGTCTTTCCATCTTATATATCTGTATATTTTGTCTTGTGTCTATCAACTTGTACACATAATACAAGCACCAATGTTCCGAAGAATGCTGTACACATAACAGTGGCTTGTAGACTCGTATCACTCCCATTGATACTCATGTCTTTGCATTGTTATGGGTTATTTGCTGGTATGTCTTCACATCACACTGGTGTCTCCTCTCACAAACTTATTCCAAGTACGGTATAGTTGTAAGGTTGCATGGTCTACCTCTTTCGATGCCCCAGGATGCCTAGCGTGTAAAAACCGATCCCCACACACCCAGCTACCATTTTGTTCCCGACAACCAGCCCATAATACCTGTCATTTTGCCCAAGCTCTCACCTTTACCTGACAGTCCAATGGCAAATGGATTTATATAACTGGAGGAACAAAGGGCCACCACAAACCTTCTGGCCCAAACCTCCAAGACCAGAGTGAGACGACAAAATTGGATACAGGTACGGCTGGAGCAATTGTTCGGTAGCTCACCTGCTCCCTCGTTTAGTCCCCCTGGCGAGGAAAGAGGATCTATATAGTCACCCTGCTCCTTTGCCTGCACACTCACCTAGTCCTCCTCTCGGAAGAACGTATAGTTACCGACGTTCAACAAGGATCTAGTCCCCCTGGCCCTCCAACTGTATATTCGGTCATAACACTTGGACCTGCCAAGGCACTGGTTTGTCTAACTACCAGTACAACATTCAAATTACTTGGACTCACCAGCATACTCGCACATACCACTTATACTTGGCGAGGAACCAGTACGTATATCGACTGGTGAAGTACCTCGCTTGTCGAGAGTACCTACAGTAGCTGACCTGAGGAAGAAGGGCCGCAACGTGACTACGACAAGAGACGTGGCCTGCTTGGTACACCTGTGAAGAAGACGACCCGATTCCCCCTTGCCTGTGGCCCCGGGGAAACACATCAAACTCCAAGAAATATAGGTACGTAAATATTGCTGTTCTTGGCTTTCAGGATCTCTTACCAACCGGCTGGTCAAGTGGATAGCGTCTTGGCTTCCTACCCAGGAAGTCGAGCGTTCGCACCGCACTCGGGTGTCAAGTATTTTTTTCTCACTAAACCCTGGTTGGTTACTGTCTCCCTTGAGCAAGATGATTGGTTATCACAGTGCTATTGAATCTCAAAGAAGAGAAATTGCACTTAATAAAAAACCTGTCTATCATTATTATTAGGATTCCTAGCTTTCAGGATCCCTTCTAAAACTAAAGTAAATTATATAATATATACACTATCCCTTAATACTTGAAAGTTATGTGGACGAGCGTGTCTATGAGACCAAGTAAGAACTACTGTACTATATAATTATTTGATTACTGTAAGCAGCCTCCAAACAATACCACTCAAAGTACAGTTAATATGTACTGTATATCATTTCCATTCCCCCCCCAAACACATATAAATCTGCATTTTCTTCCACAGGTTCTATCTCTGTACTGTAGCCTACTTGTATATACAGTAGGCCTATACAATACATAAAAAAAAAAAAAAAAAAAAAAAAAAAAAAAAAAAAAAGTTAGCTAACGAGGTTAGGTACAGGATCAAGTAGGGCATATATTAGCTTCCATCCTTTTCCAACCATCTCAGCCCATCATGCTGTCTAAGAGCGGCCCTCTTCAGGTCTCTTAAGGGGAGATGGGCCGCTTTTTTGGCCCCCCTTCTCCCTCGTCTTTAGCCCCACTGTTTTTTTTAGATTTTAAGACGTTCGGCCCATTAGCTTGGCGATTTTAAGATTTTACGCCCAATTTCTTTGTCAATATTAACACCTTTCGTGCTATTTAGGTGTCAATTTTTTCCTGGCAAGTGATAGCGAGCCTGTAATTTTAAGAGGAACCAAGGCCGGGACATTTTTCTACCGAAAAATGTACAAATTCATCTTGAAAGGGGGGTCTAGGGGGTGCTTTTTAGTTTGATGGAGGTCTAAGGAGTAAACTAAACAATAATAAAAAGATAAAACAATAAGCAAATGTACATGGCCATCTCCCCTTAAACAATCAAAGCTGGATCTCATTCATGCTTCAGGCATTTAATACAAAGCATGGATATTGCCAAGGTAAATGAGGAAGTGAGTATGGGCAGGTCATATAACTGGCACTTCATACTCACAATCACAAGTAAATATATAATAATGCTATAGTCTGTTTCTTTGCAACTGACGGTAAATTGCAAAGTTCTCATCAAGATTTCTCAGTTATTTTGAAGGTATTATAGTGAAATATGGTGTAAATAATATAAACTTGATCATATAGGTTTTATAGTGAAATATGGTGTAAATAATATAAACTTGATCTTATTATGATGCAGAGATATAATAGTTTCTTATTTTTCAGTTAGTTATCGATAAATCAGTCACTAAGGATTTCAATTTACCATCAGATGAAATGAACCCGAGTACAGACAGTTATGTTGGAGTACAGTACTGTATTGTGAAGTCTGCTGGGGTGGGAAAGAACAAACAGTGAAAGGCAAGTCACATGAATACTTTTCTATCCAAGGTTTTACTGGCAACTCAGGTCTAGCAGCTTATAAATACAACTTTTATATAACACATAAAATAATCCACTTTCGGTGTTGCTTTAGCGTGCGGTCTACCGGGATATTCACACTTTAGCCTGCGGTCTACCGGGATATTCACACTTTAGCCTGCGGTCTACCGGGATATTCACACTTTAGCGTGCGGTCTACCGGGATATTCACACTTTAGCCTGCGGTCTACCGGGATATTCACACTTTAGCCTGCGGTCTACCGGGATATTCACACTTTAGCCTGCGGTCTACCGGGCCACTTACATTAAAAAACACCCAATAATGTGCCAAGCATTCTATTAATGACTATTGTTTCCGAGACCCATGTGAGTATTAAACTAACCAAACAACCCAACCTAGACCTAGCAGGTGGGATACAAAACTAACCCTTACCTACCAGCTAGTGTGGGTTCCTAAATGGGATACAAAACTAACCCTTACCTACCAGCTAGTGTGGGTTCCTAAATGGGATACAAACTAACCCTTACCTACCAGCTAGTGTGGGTTCCTAAATGGGATACAAAACTAACCCTTACCTACCAGCTAGTGTGGGTTCCTAAATGGGATACAAAACTAACCCTTACCTACCAGCTAGTGTGGGTTCCTAAATGGGATACAAAACTAACCCTTACCTACCAGCTAGTGTGGGTTCCTAAATGGGATACAAAACTAACCCTTACCTACCAGCTAGTGTGGGTTCCTAAATGGGATACAAAACTAACCCTTACCTACCAGCTAGTGTGGGTTCCTAAATGGGATACAAAACTAACCCTTACCTACCAGCTAGTGTGGGTTCCTAAATGGGATACAAAACTAACCCTTACCTACCAGCTAGTGTGGGTTCCTAAATGGGATACAAAACTAACCCTTACCTACCAGCTAGTGTGGGTTCCTAAATGGGATACAAAACTAACCCTTACCTACCAGCTAGTACTTGTGAAGTTGTGCCTAGTACCTAGTACAGTACGTACATGGGATACAAAACTAACCCATAGCGGTAGACCACGGGTGTGCGGTAGATCGCATGCTAAAGCAGCACCCCACTTTCAGTCTATTTGCCAATACTCATCCAACAGACCCTTATAATTGTTGCCAGAATAAAGTTGAAAATTAAAAATGGTTAGAAAAAACTACTCGTGTACAGTACTTTGCCTTAACCCCTTCAATACGATGACGTACTTTTCGTCTTATTCTGGTTACCCTTAAACGATTTTGTTTAGCTTGTACTGTAGTCTGGGGCCGGGGGAGTGCTGGAGGCCCTTAGTGATCCTTGGTCTCTGGGTCTTCTCCTGGACAACCTAGATGTGTGTGAACTTATATTTATGTTGTCTTGTGTTGTCTGTTTGAGTCAGCCACCCCCAGCTATGGGGTATGTGCCTGAGTATATACAGTATATACAAACATACATTATACTGTAGTGTACCTAGCAGGGAACTAGCAATCCTCCTCCCCTTGCAAGATTCACCTACTAGACGAGACAGAGAAAGGGGCGAGGGAACGTGTAATGGTCCCGGACCCTAAGAATTGGAACTTTAAATGTCGGTCACCACCAGATATGTGGTATGTGCCTGAGTATATACAATAAGATAAGTCCTTATTAAACTGCATATAACCCTAATCTTAGTCAGAATAAAATGGCAAAAATATCATCATCATGCTGAAGGGGGTAAACAGATTTAAAAGGTTGGGAGAAGCTTTATCCACTGGGGGAGTAATGGGAGCCTATTAAATGACTACAATATTTAGGATAGCAAAAACAAATAATGGTATACAGTACTGTACTGTATATGTAAAACTCTTGATACAGATCTCCCTCGATTTACGATTGGGTTACAATCCTGAAAACCCGATCTTTAATAGAAAAATCATATAGCAAACCCTAAAATTAATTGGGTAAATTGGGATGCATTCTGGGACCAGCCAAATCCCAAACCCAAACACCTAAAAACCTATAATTATAATGTAAAACTTGCAAACTAAACAAATAATATAATAATATGGTAATAAGTAACACCCCTGTTCTTAACATTAATCATCAATTACAAACCCCAATGTACTTGAATAAACTAAGGAAAGCATATGGTCCTCCCGGGATTCGTACTCGGGACACCACACCCAGAACATAAGCATCTAAACCATTACACCACCAACACAGTAAATTGGGGTATCGGACAATGAGGGAGACCTGTACCAGCATACCAAGCACACATACACAAAAGGGATGGATCATATCAACATAATGCATTTTCTTTATTATACAAAACATACACATGCCGAGTACATTCATAACCAACATGCTTAGTACTACAATGTACATGATATTGTATACAAAATAAATGTATTTGTAATATATAGATTACTATGTCACTGTCTAAAAATAATCTGTTATTGCAACAGCAACATTTGAGCACAAAAGTCAAAATATTGTACAAAATTGACACGTCATCTTTGGAAAATTGGAAGACTTATAGATAAGAAAATGGTGTGGCACTAATTAATTCTATATTTTCCATGCATGAACACTCAAAACAAGGAGCGATATTCATGAGATAAAAAATATTTCAAAACATAATAAAATAAAATTCTAAGTTATTAAATTGGCATGTTGAATAGTTAGGTACTGTAGAGTGCTCTTAAAATACTCCAAATACCAGTAGTGTATTATCAATTAAAGCTTAAATAGTAGTGTACGGTAGTGCTAATAAGTCATGTCTCAGCTGTCATTACGTTTGGTTGTTGTTGTTGTTGTTCCCCATGCTGCCTGGCCGAACAGCCCCAAGGCCCCGAGCAAGGCCAAGGCCATAACCGAGCGCCCCCACAGAACCCTACCCACCGACCACAATAAAGCCTGGGTGACCTAAGCCACTTCATGGCGGGGAGCTGAGGAGGGTGCAGAAACGCCCGGGAAACCAAAGTCCCACCCAGGGCCCTGTGCCCCTCAGCAATTATGAAGAGAAAGTTTGTTGTTGTTGTTGTTTTTCCCCAAGCTGCCTGGCCGAACAGCCCCAAGGCCTGAGCAAGGCCAAGGCCACAACCGAGCGCCCCACAGAACCCTCCCTGCCGACCACAATAAAGCCTGGGTGACCGAAGCCACTCCATGGCGGGGAGCTGAGGAGGGTGCGGAAACGCCCGGGAAACCAAAGCCCACCCAGGGCCCTGTGCCCCTCAGCAATTATGAAGAGAAAGTTGAGGGGCAAAGGAAAGATGTGACGCTTTGGCTTCCAATCTTGGTAGATTAGGAGGTCAATCCACGCAAGAGACGCCGTCACTTGAGATCTAGAAAATATATAAGTAAAAGGAACAGTCAGAGTAAGCTATGGGTATGGCAGAGATCGCTCAGTTCTCACTCTGATAGACCAGCCCATCACCACTGAAGAGAAAGTTGAGGGGTTTGGTTTGGTTTGGTTTACTTATGTGCTGTATTAATTTCTGCCAGATGTTGAATAGGGTGGGTAAGTGTAGGAACATATTTGTATATCTCACTTGACTGGAAGAAATCATGTTCTTGAGATATTGCTGATACCAATTATTGATCAATATATATTTGGTGCCGAGACATCACTTATTTGACCCACTGTACACAGCAGTCATTAACCCCTTCAGCACAATTGCATACTTTTCTTTGTATTTTGGTTACCAATAGACAATTTTCTTTCGCTGATAATCTACCTCTAAGAATAATCGGGGTAAATACGATCTCAATAAACCCTCTGAATAACATAGGTCCTTCTCAAACCGCATTCAAATTGTCTAATATCAGCCAGTCAAACTTGAAAAGGCGTCATCGTGCTGAAGGGGTTAATTCTGATATATCATGAAGCCTATAACTAATTAAACCAACCTCCCAAATGTAAATATCAGGCAAGGAATTAGTAAGGAAATTCAATTCGAGAGTTTCAAGATTTGAGACATTATCAACGAGTGACTGAACATGAGCGCTTTTCATTTTTTGTTTTTTTTCTCTTTTTCTATGTGAGTGAGGGAGACAAAAGGCAGAACTGCCTGTAGCGAGTGCCTCCCCCATAGTTGAAAGAGTGACAGGGCCAAAATCAAGGGACGTTCGAGCTAAAATGCCTGGATACATAGAGTTTGAAGCAATTTAAATCAGGAGGAGGGAAGACTGATTCTGGGAGAGAGTTCCAGAGCTCAGCTGTTGAATAGAAGAAAGACTGAGAGTAACATTTCACTCTTGGGTTGGAGAGTTGCACAGAGTACGGGTGGAATTGTGTTGCAAGACGGGTACCACGTACCCTACGTAGAGGAGGTGGTATACATTGGGAGAGCTCTGAGTAACACTGATTATTGTAGTAGCGATAGAATAGCGAGAGAGATGCAACATTGCGGCAAAGAGAGAGTTTGCAGAGAGTTGGTGAGTGGGCGGGAATTAATGATACAAAAGGCCTTCCTTTCTACTTTGTCTAGGAGTACGGTGTGAGAGGATCCTCCCCACACATGTGAGCAATATTCAATACAAGGACGCACTGTGCCCCTGTACAGAGCAAGAAGCTGCGCAGGGGTAAAGAACCCCTTGAGGCGGTTGAGCACACCCAACTTCTGGGAAGCTGCCTTAGCAAGACTAGTAGGGTAAAGGGCACATAGAATATACTAGAAGACCACCACTGATATTTGTGTGATAATGGCACTACAGCATCAAGTCACACACTCTACACCACTTATAGCACCATATGTAATCTTATAGATGTAGTCCTAAATATTATAAGTTGCAATATAGCATATTCAGATATATTCCTCTCTTATAAAAAATACCAACATATATATTCTATTAGCTAGAAAGTATTTATATATAAAATATCTTATTTCTTATCATAGTGGCCACCCCCAATAATAAAAAAAGAAAAGAAAAAGAAAATGGGGTGTGCCCGAGTATATAGATAGAATATCATAATATTGTCTTCAAGTAGGCCTACTGAATATTATTGTACTGTATATTCATTAAAACATTATAATATAAACATTATATATACAGTACTGTACAGTAAACCGTTAAGATTAATTTCGAAAATTATAAAACTTATTAGTAGATCACTAATCATAATTATATATGATCTTTGTCATCACAATATTTCTTTGAACTCAAGTTTGTCAAATTCAATCAGATCATTATACGCCAATGAATAATACCAATATATTCCTTAACAATTAACATCTGCTTATACGTATTTTAATTACGATTCCTGATTGCACTTCATACTAGTTTGCCTCGATACACCAACACATTTGCTACTAGGGTGGTGTGGGAAACCAACCTACTGTTTCATGTAGTGGTGTACAGATATATGGATATTATAAGTTTGTTTGTTTTCAAAGTTTAATTTCTGATAGTTTGCAAGTTTTAAATTTTAATGTGTGCGATTAGTTTGCTTGGGAACCAGATTAACTTGCACATGTAGTAATGTACACCCTATGTGGTGGACTGTGGTCTTTTATTTATAAATTATTAATTTACTTAGTTGTTTCCACATAGTGATTTTGATTAGTTATTTTGTCTTTTTACTGTGTTCGTATACGTTTTGGTTTGTTTATTTTGCAAGTTTTACATCATAAATTTAAATGCATTTGTCCACATACTGTATAGATTTTGTTTAGTGTGTTGTCGTTTTGATAGTTTATATTTTTAATGAGTTCGTTATATTTGAACAGTAACTTTTGAGTTCGTTTTTAAGTTATATATTTTAATTAATCATATAAATCAAGATCAATTCATGTATACTGCCGTCTCTTGTACTTTATAACATGCAATAAACATTAACAACCATGCAAGAGATGTTTACATATAGTCGCTGTCAGGAATTCATGGTGCACTTTCAGTTGAACAATTCAGATATGGAGACGCTGTGGTTTGATATTTGAAGATCTACTTCAAACATTAAGACAGTACAGTACAGTACTGTATGCTCATTATATAACGATCACTGCTGTATGTGTACCATTAATATCTGACTACGACTGCACTTCTAGTACAGTAAATACTGTACTGCATACTGTATCAGCATATGCACATCTATCAGCATATGCACATATATCAGCATATGCACATCTATCAGCATATGCACATCTAACTTATATGCTGTTGCTGTCCAAATCACATAATCATATGGTCTGCCACTGCAGGATCACAACCTAACAATAGTACATCTGGTAAGATCTTAACCCCTACTGTACCGGAGGATATAGTAATAAAAGTTCCCCCCAGTTCTAAGCAATGTGGCCAAAATGGCAAGATAAAACAACCTCCCACCTCAAAAGATGAAGGAATACTGGCTCTCCCAGCCTGCAGAGGATTGGATATAAGCTGAGAAGTGTTGCCAACTCGAGAGCAGTGTTCAAACGGTTGTGGTACCAGGCACTGCCTGATACTGGCAGTTACAAGGAAAGTACATTACTGACGGCTCCCTGCCGTCGCTGGGGCTGGGGAGTGACTTATCTACTGATGGCTCCCTGCTGTCGCTGGTACAGCAGGGGTTAAACTAGTCCAGTGCTACTTTTATTTATGCTATGTAAACTATTTTAACCCTTTCAGGTTCGGGGGTTGCCGTTTAGTGTTCAGAAATATAATTATCTAAATCTCATAATGACCTCTCCAAAATTAGTTTCTGCCCACGACTCGCTCAAAGACAACTGCAGAGGTTGAAGTAATTAAACTTAAGGTTTCTAAACACCCCTGATGGTCACAGAGGGTTAAAGTATCCCCGTAAGGATGCAATCGCGTCCTGCAGTGCGCAAAAGGGTTAAGAAGAGCAATGACAAAAATATTATACACTTAATCTATCAATATTCTTGATAGGTTTTGCTTTGAAAGTCTCATTTCTATATTTAAAAATAGCTGAAATAGCATATACTGTAGGACTACTGTATAAAAAATATACCTGAACCAGCTGGGAATCTTGCTGGCTGTACACCAATTGATAGAAGTCAAGGTACTAATATACTGCCTCGGACCTTTCATCATAAGCACATACTAGGTTGCTGTTTCCAATACACTATACCCTGTTTCTTTTCAACTGACGGTAAATTCAAACTTCCCATCAATAGTGAAATGTGGAGCTAATTGTATAAACTTGGTCTTAATATGATGCAGAGGCAAAGTAGTTTTATATTTTTCCATTATATTTAGAGAAATTAGCTGCCAAGGGATTCAATTTACCGTCAGTTGAAATAAAACTGAGTATAATTCAATAGCACTACTGTACTGCACATATTATCCCCACATTCTTCTCACCAGTCTCGTCTCACTGGCCGAGCTTCATTTTTTAGCAATGTTTTGCAGCCAGTAATATGGCTTATTGTGATATAACCTATAGTACTATATAGGCAGTCAACCAAGTACAGTATATATTTTGATTATAAACAATTTTTCTAGGAATATTTAAGGGCCATCATGCATTGCTATCAGCAACTAACATGAATGTACATTATTTTAGGTTGCTAAATTATATACAAACTTTAAATTAACAGTAGCAAAAATAGAATTGGCCAAAAAATTGCCAATATTGCCCCTAAACACTTGTATGATTCAGCCTTAACATTCAACTGGGATATAGCAAGGGTATCGTACACGATGCACATGGCTCTTACACTTGCACATAACACTTTATACATTTATATAATATGTAACATCAGGGGTAGATTTAGGGGGTTCTACTGTAGTTGCATTCCACACAATAAAAAGTAAGCATCCATAATATCATAAAAGCTATAGTCTGTTTGTCTTAGGTTGGGCAGAAATCGTAACCTCTAACCTCTGTAACTCAAAAAGGACTAGAGTAATCAAGCTAATTTTTCTACCCAATAGGAAGACTTGGCTAAGGAATAGGTGTCGAAATTGACAGCTCATTTGCTCGAGCCCTTTTTGAGTTACAGAGGTTAGAGGTTACGATTTCTGCCCAACCTAGAATGAACGGACTACCTAAGTAGTTCTTTGGATATCCAGAGTAAACAGATGAATATGGAAATGAAAGCCGAGCACAAGGAAAAAAACAAACAAAAGTTACGACAGATTAAATTCAAGGATATACTGTACAAAATATAATAGAAGATGAAAAACAGTAATTCATATCATCACCAACCCACCAATTAACTTAGCTTATAAATTCATAAAGACAACAACAAATATTAGCCAAAAGATAAAGAAGAAGCAAATATAAACACCAGGAAATATTAGACTTTGAGCGAAGATGAAAGAGCAACAAAAGAGGGAAACTGTAGGAGTGACGGGGCTGTTCGGCCAGGCAGCCTAGGGAACCACTACTACTACTACTGTAGGAGTGAGAGCTGCATACACTAAACAATAACAATTATCTAAGAAAAGAGAAGATGAAAGAAACGAAAGAAAGGGAAACTATAGGTACGAGAGAGATGCACACACAAGAGACGACCCTGCAATCCTACAGAGGCTAAAGTACCAATATGGGTAACTATAATTATGATAGACATAACTACAGGAGACACCCCTGAAACTGTACTCCTTTGTACTTCTCAAAGGAAAGTAAAACTAAAAATAAAAAACAAAAACAAAGGGAATCTATAGGTACGAGAGATATGCATACATGAGAGACAGCCCTGACTTGTGACCCTGTGATTGTGTTCTTTTATTTAATAATTTTCATTTTAGTAAGCGTTGTTTCCACATAGCGATTTTGATAATTTAATTTGACTTTGTATTGTCCTTGTCCCAGTTTTGGTTTGTTTAGTTTGCAAGTTTTACATTTTAACTTAGACTAAGTGTAAGCACCAGAAATAGGACTAAAGATACGTTTGAGTTGTGTACATTAGACTGACCTAAAACTTATATCTCAATGGAAAGTTGATAATGAAAGAAAAACTAAATTATGGGAAAATATAGTTTAAATTAAAATGTAGAGAAGCTTAATTGAGACAACCCTGCAACTAGGATAGACTAAAGTAAAAGTAACACTAAAGGAATATCAATGGTAAGATAGAGATGCATACACGAACCAGCCCTGTAACATAATTCTCCATGGAAAGTGAAGAAGAAGGTTAACTACTGGTAAGATTGAGATGCATACATGAATCAGCCCTGAAACTTACTTCTCCTCCCCTAGCGATCCGTGCCGAGAGTCCGATATCGTGGCGTCGCTGGCTTCACTCAGATCCGACGTTCTGAGCAGCGGGGTCTCGACGGCACCCTCGGAAGTCGACTGGGAAGACTGGGATAGTTTGGCCGGATCATCATAAGCACCACTTCTCTCTCTGGCCTGACCCGATTTACTGGACAATGACCCAGGGCCGTCGTGGTGCGCTGGCAGGCCGTTTGGAGGATGGGATATGGTATACGTCCCCCCACCATCAAGCTGGTTGATGGAGGGAGCGGTAGTGTTGGTGGTATTAGGGTGGTGTGAGGGAGAGAGGGGAGATTGAGGGTCGTAGGGTAGGGAGGACATACAGGACACTAGGGTGTTGGTGGAACACTCACTGCCACACGGGGACGGAAGACTCACCAAGGTTCTTCCACTGCCATCATCATCTGCACCAGGATATAACAAGTCATATAAAAAAAAATCTTATTTAATCCCTTCTATACCGGTGATGTACTTTTCATTATATTCTGGCAATAACAAGAGTTTTTTGTTCAGATTAGGAAGGACGTCTACCCATTGAAAGGCTACAGACTATCTCAATTTATCCTTTTAGCCTTTTCCTTCCTAAGCCTCATAAAATCGTCTAAATGTAGCTGAGATAAAATGAAATAGGTGTTGCCGGTATAGAAGGGGTTAATGTGTAATATATAATAATTCAATATTACTTACATTATTCACCCCAAATAGGGAGCCCTTGTTCTTATCTGAGTAAAGTGCAAAAAGAATACTACCCCCATGCCTTACTGCAAGTTGTAAGAAGTGGCTATTTGGGAAAGTTATAGGAAAAAATATTTAGCCATTATAATGTAAAACTTGCAAACTAAACAAACCAAAACAGCGACGACACAATATAAAGACAAAAGAACTTATCAAAAGAACTTTAAAAAAATATGGTTTTATTCTACGTCTTGTCAATTGTAGGTTACCAGTGAGATAACTTTGTCAGTCAACTTTGTCCCTTTGAGCACTATCATGAAATACACACAGGCTAACTAATGCTCTCTCCCAGAATCAGTCTTTCCCTCTTCCTATGACTTAAATTACTTCAGGCATTTTGGTTCGAACGTCCCTTGATTTTGGCCCTGTCACTCTTTCAACTCTGGGGGAGGCACTCGCCACAGGCAATTCCGCATTTTGTCTCCCTCACTCACATCGAAAAAAAATAAAAATAATAATGGACCTAATTTTACAAATACTAAAAAATAGCTTAAACTACCGGTACCAAGATTACAAAAGATGGAGTAATATAGAAATAACTTAAAATATATTATACTAGAAAGAAAACAAAATCTGGAATAATACAGAAGCCACAGGTCATAGGTTCAAACCTTGTGAGAAGGCATCAAAGAACTCATCATCACTGGCAACGTCAAAGAAGCGTCGGGGTCGCGGGAGAGACACGTAAGAGTTGGCTGGGGTGTTGTAGAGGCTGGCTGAGGCACTGGAACTGGAGGACACATGGGAGGCTATAGACTCCTCCAGGTGGTGGTGTTCTGTAGCCAACACTCTCAGGGACTCCTCTAACACGCGCACCTTCTCTCGCTCCTCTCGCATTTGCAGATCACGTACCTGCCGATTTTAGTAAAGTTGTGGTCGAGTTTCTGGATAATTTTGGAGGCATAATTATGATGGGTTTTCCTCACAGGGTATAGGTCCGCTTGGGGGCATTTTGTGTATGGCCACCCTCATAAAGGGGAGTAAGGCATCCAGCAATAGATAGATAGATAGATAATATTGATACACCGGTGAACTATTTTGCTAAGATACTTGAGCCACAAAGATAAAATTAAAGTCGATTTCATTTCAGCTGATGGCAAATTGAATCTCTTAGCATCTGAATTCTTGACACTCATACAAAAAATAGGAAACTACTGTACTATAATTCTACATGACAAACTACCAAGTTTTCCTAATTAGAAGCATAATTCGCTACAAAATCATCGTAATAGCGGACTAATCAAGATGAAGACATGACAATTTACCGTCAGCTGAAAATATACAAACTATAGTAGGATTCACTAGTTAGCACTCAGTCTTGTTTTATCATTAGGATAGCACGGGCATTTAGCAGAGTACAGGGAGTGAGGAAGGGAGTATGGGGAGGGAGGGAGGGAGTATGGGGAGGGAGGGAGGGAGTATGGGGGGGGAGGGAGGGAGGGAGGGAGTGAGTGAGGGAGGGAGGGAGTGAGTGAGTTAGGGAGGGAAGGAGTGAGTGAGGGAGCGAGCCACTTACCTCTTCCTGTTGCTGCATCAGAGACAGGCAGTGGGTCAGACTCGTTGCCATGTTTCTCGCAGTTCCAGACAGTACCGAAAACCTCTGGAAGCATAGTACATTATTTTAATAAGTATTTAGATATTCATCTTATTTACATAAAGCCCTTCTTAGGGTTTTATTCAGACTACTCCTCAGAGTCCAAATTTGAGGGATTTAATTGAGCATCAAGCCCCGGAACCCCTTGCATCACTTCACTCACGCCTGTATACGCACCCACGGTCAAGGGGTGAAATTGTTGCTTTATGCTCTGGTAGTGATAAACATTGAACAAAGCAACATAGAAGGATGTGGTTTTCACCATTCTCAAGCTGAATGAAGGTATGTGATCATAATATATGATTTAATATTGCACTAATAGTATGCACTTAGATACAACAAATATAAACAAGGCATGGGATGATTAGCTTGTGATTTAATCCCCTGCATCCTGTTGGAAGCATGTTGTTAGTACCTTTATAACTTGATATACCGGTCCCTCCTTAGAGTGGTCTAGGTTGAGGGATGCCAGTGTTGCCATCACCTCCTCCACCTGTTGTTCCATCAGCTGCTGGTGGGCTGTGGCCGTCTGGAGGGCATCCTGGGAACGCAAACACACACACACACACACTCTCTTAGTATTATACAGTATGAGCTGCAGATATATCACAAACACTCATAATTATACAGTGCAGTTACAGAAATATCACATAAATTGATAAATTTACAGTAGAATAAAAATATCACAAAGGCTGATACTATTACAGTGGGTAACTGGTGTTAAAAATATGAAAACAAATATGGATATACTGTACAGTAATTCACATTTAAAATGTCCAAATTTCCAAAAAGAATTCAGTGACCATTAAGACAAAGTATTAAAATAATTAAATATGTTACTGATATATCAATTTGTGTGCACTGACCGACATACACCCGAGTGGCTTCATGGTTCTGTCCTCCACTTCATCATCGTCGTCGTCATCCACACAGAACCCGTGCTGCACGTAGTGGGTCGAGAAACGGATGTGGTTGTTCAGCATTGTCACCCATTTCTGCATAGCGAAATTTTTTGGAAAAAGGAGTAGTAGATTGCAACACTCCATTATATATACTGTATAACATTTATCACACTATGAACGTCCAGTTACGTCCCTGTAACAAGAGCACGCCCTAGTCCTGTCAAGCAAGGGAGTGCACAGCTCAGAAAAACTGCATTAAACAAGAACTTTTAGTTACCTTTCCAAATTTGACTAATTCCTTGAACGTGATGATAGTGCGTTGTTATGTGTGCGATTAGTTTGCTTGGGAAACAGATTAACTTGCTCATGTAGTAGTGTACACCCTATGTGGTGGATTGTGTTCTTTTTATTTCATAGATTTCATTTTAGTAAGCGTTGTTTCCACATAGCGATTTTGATAATTTGATTTTACTTTATATTGTCCTTGTCCCAATTTAGGTTTGTTTAGTTTGCAAGTTTTAAATTTTAATTAATAGTTGAATTGAAGCTTAAGTGATAGAATATGGTTTCTTGCCCCTCGATACTCCATCAAGCCTAGTGTGAGGCTATCGAGATTGGCGTTTTGTCATCGAGATTCGTGAACGCGGCAAGCTTGAAGGTGGTATAAAGATGCAAAAAATCAAGGTGTGACTGATTAAGATATGTGAGCCTACTCTATGAGAAACATGGCCCTATCACCACAGATTATGGTGCCTACTGCGCTCTTGTCTACTGCTAGTTTGTTCTCCCTCTATATTCATATACCGGTACTGTACAAGCATCTCCTCATCCAACATTCATCAGCCATTCTCGCAAAAATGCCCAAACCACCTCTATCTACCTTTAAGCAGATGTCTATATATCAATACTTGGAGCAGGACTCAAATATAATACGGCACTGCATCTCCCAACCTGTCTGTTAACTGCTGCTGGGTGTGATGGGTCGGGTGTAGCAGCCAGACGATGACAGGTGCCATCATTATATTGTATGAGGAACATGGCCCCATCACCCCCGATCATGGGCACCACCTTACTGTTGTCTAGGTACTTGTAGTCTCGACGCCGCACCCCAGAGCTAGCGTCTGCGCGGCTGCTAAAGAACGTCAACACTCCGCGCTCCAACACTCCCTATCATAACATGGGTTAATTAACACGATATAAAATACCAAAAGGGAATATAAAGGTTATCCAAATTATAATTATAGCTGGCCATGATATATTATCCCAATCACAAATAATTATATATGTTGGGCACATTGCCGATCTCTCACATTTCAAAAGTTGCATAAACATGTAGGTAGGCTGATTATACTTAGCAAAATGTTAATACAGGTATTGATGCTAGGTAAGCACTGTTAAAGCTGTTGAAAAATACTCTACTGTATTGTGGTACTGGAGTTTGAACATCTATTACAGGGGTACACCTAAGCCAGGGATTAAACCAAAATGATGATAAAGAAGTTTGAAGTGACACCCAGACCATAGGATATATCCCTCTCCTTTCATCCACACAATACACCTCCCATAATGGCTTACATGGAGCAAATTATGTTTCAACAGGGGTAGTGAAAGTGATAGGACTGCTTTATCAGCATCAGTAATAAGGTCTATACACTAAATACTCTCTAACATTAGTAAAAACAGGTGCTCAATCAGAACAGTTCAAAGCAAAATCCATTCTTCCAACTTTTCCTCATAAAAACTTCCCACAAATGTTGAGACGTACCCAGACCATGCGCCAGCCAAGGATGCGCATCTGTCTGAGCAGCGGGCCCTCAAATCGGGCGGCAGAGTGGTGGAAGCTGCGCACCGGCTGTACCTTTAACACCTGCTGCATCTGCTGGGTCTGGGCCAAGTCGTTCGCTGTCTGGTCTGGTGGAGAGTGGACAAGATACACATAAAACTTGCTATTAATTAATATGGAAAATACCTAAGTACAGTCGGGGTCATACATTTTTATACATTTTGAATCCTAAAAATTAGTAAGTGAACTACCAAAATGTAAATATCAGGTAAAAAAGTAATAAGAAGAATCAATTCAGCTCGAGATAGATTTGATGATTTATGATAATCTACAGACCGAGTGATCCATAGGGGGTATGGTTGCAGTTATATGCCCTAATGTCGGCATTCCAAGCATCCCTGGGCTGCCTCGCTTGACAAGCTTATATATTCAAGATAAGACTGTATGACCTGATCCTACATCTTTCTAGGTCTACCCTTCGAAACAAATTTGCAGAACTATTGCAGAGTAATAAAAAAAAAAAAAAAAATTGAATTTGGCAAAGTATTTGCAATCTATTTATAGGATGTTTCCATAGCTGCTGCATAATCATAGAATATTTGATAGGTTGCAAATACTATTGTACGTATGTTTTTGAGTCTTTAATAGGTTGCAAATACTATTGTACGTATGTTTTTGAGTCTTTAATAGGTTGCAAATACTATTGTACGTATGTTTTTGAGTCAAGTAAATTGTTACATAAATTTTAATCTTTTTAAGGTCAATTATTGTGACTGTATTCTAAAATTTGACATCAATAATTTTAATCAAGCATTTTTAACTTGAAGTTTCTTGTATAATCTCTGTTTACTTTTTGTCTGTATGTATTATTTGTTTATATTTTTCTATTGTTGTTGTTGTTCCCCAAGCTGCCTGGCCGAACAGCCCCAAGGCCCCGAGCAAGGCCAAGGCCATAACCGAGCGCCCCCACAGAACCCTCCCTGCCGACCACAATAAAGCCTTGGTGACCGAAGCCACTCCATGGCGGGGAGCTAAGGAGGGTGCGGAAACGCCCGGGAAACCAAAGCCCCACCCAGGGCCCTGTACCCTTCAGCAATTATGAAGAGAAAGTTAAGGGGCAAAGGAAAAATGTGACGCTTTGGCTTCCAATCTTGGTAGATTGGGAGGTCAATCCACGGAAGAGACGCCGTCACTTGAGATCTAGAAAATATATAAGTAAAAGGAACAGTCAGAGTAAGCTATGGGTATGGCAGAGATTGCTCAGTTCTCACTCTGATAGACCAGCCCATCACCACATATTTTTCTGTTGTTATTATTGATTTTTTTTTAATTAATTGTTCTTGTTAAAAGAGTACTCTTTGTTTAAATCTGTTGTTGCTCTTTCATATTTCTCGGGACAGCCAAAGTGCTATTTGGAAGATGCCAGCGCTGTGGTGGTCTAGCAATCTGTGGCAACTGTTCACTGAAGTCCCTGATACATCAGGGCATCCACCCTAGCCCAGCTCTTGAGCAGGGAGTGCATGGTAGTAAAAACAAAAACAAAACAAAAACATGCAGAGATGCATTGGTTTCTGGTTAAAACTACAGTAAAATTAGTGAATATTAGGTGTATGCATTCATTTGAACTACAGTATAGTACGGTACTGTATATTGCTGAATAATTGTGTCTCAAGGATCATGCAACTACTGTACAGTACAGCAATATGGATCATGAGCCTTTTAGGTAATGGGCCCCAACACTAAGTAAGGTACCGCTGGGGCAACACAAACACCAACTGCACTTTACTCACAGTGAAAGGAACACAACTCACAGAGGGAGGAGGTTGACAAAAACAGAGTGAAGAGAAAAGGACACTGAGACAAGTGCAAATACAGTAGTAGCTCAGAATACAATGAAACAGATGCATTAGTATACAGTGATTGGTTGACATTTACACATGCAAACATGGACAGGGTATGTTGAACATTATGAAGATAGTACTGTATACAGTAGTCTACTTGTTTGTTGTCATTTACCATAATACAGTCATGCTCTCGGTAACACAGTACAGTAATTTCATTTCTTCGTCCTTTCGTGTTACCGAAAAGCGTGTTAACGAAACAACATACCTTGAGGGAATTAATCATTTCGTCGCAGCCAAAATCCCAAAGTCCCCCTTTTGACCAATTTTGTCCCAACCAAAGTCCCAAAGTTCCCTTTTTTGACACATAATGTACACATCACACATCATAGAAATACCAGACCTATAAGACTTCCGTATGGAGCTCAGTGGTCTGGTTAATCTGCTCTACATAACTAACTAACTGTACCATAAAGTACACTTCACACATCATAAAAATACAATAAGGTAACGGGGGGGGGATATAATGTTTACGGAACAGTGGGAGAGATCCATATAATCACGGAGAATATTGAGGTACACGTGGATCGACAGAGATAAACAAACCAATGGCACGGGGTGGGATTGAACTGCGGACTCTTTGATCAGCAGGCAGACACGCTACCGATCATGATACGGCCCGCTGTATGCCGTACAAAGTGACTAAAAGGTGGAATGATGTAAGTATGGACCTACAGTAGGGGGACTTTATTGAGTCTTGTTGAGACACTGTACAAACATCAGCCTCAGTGATGACATGATGGGGCAGTGTTATGGCAGAAATGTATTGTATTACACGCCAAATATTGAAAGACAACCCCATCTGAGCCATTAAAATGTATGCAATGGAAAATGACACCAAACTGTTGTATGTATGTAGTCTAGTTGTAAAGAACAGTATAAAACAGTCCTGAAAAGTTTCCAGAAAAAAATTGCTAGAAAAATGAAGGCTTGTGAAATCCGCCTTTGAGAGAGGTGTATAACGAGAGGCGGACTGACTATTAATCTGATGTCACACGATTCATGTTAGCGGCTAATTTGTATCCGAGTTTGCAATTAGCTAAGGAATGAGTTAATAAATAATTTTGAGGGATTTGTATTAGCTACCGGGTTGATAATTAGACTATTCATAATTCCGAGGTATAAGGTTACAAACTTAATAATAATGGAAGTGAAAACTAGTAAATTTAACTGCACTACTGACAATTATTGATATGGATATTCATACAAGGATTACACTTTTGCCTGTCTTGATAGTGTAAAGCATAAATGCGCGGAATTTCGGTGTGAGTATCCTAGGTTCGAGTCCTTGGAGTGCCACATGTATTTGTTGATTTCATTAATTGAGTTTAGAAGTAAAGTTGGTTGGTGAAAAATATGAATTGCTTTAAAACTGTAAAGATTAAATTATATAATAAACAACATGTACAGTATGCAAGTATGTATGTATGTACTGTGACTCCGATACAATAGTCGCTAAATGTATCGCATGACTCGTGCTCCAAGTTGCTAATAACAAAAGCAGCAGTGGGTATAGTCTGTTTTTTCCGAGCTGACGGTAAGCTGAATCCTTTAACCCTTTTGTGCACCAGAACGCGATTGGGACCTTTCAGGGATGCTTTAAAACCTTTGTGACCATCAGGGGTGTTTAGAAACCTTAAGTTTAGTTACAGTACTTCAACCTCTGCAGTTGTCTTTGAGCGAGTTGTGGGCAGAAAACTAATTTTGGAGAGGTAATTATGAGATTAAGAGAATTCTATTTCTGAATACTAAACAGCAACCCTCTGTGCATGAAAGGGTTAACAACTGATTTCTCGATACTCAATAGAAAAATATGAATCTACTTATGTCTTTGCATCGTATTAATGCCAAGTTTTCATAATTAACAACGCATTTCGCTACAAAATATATGCAATAGCTGAGTAACCAAGATAGTAACATAGCAATTTACCCTCAGCTGGAAAAAACTATACTAGGTTTAATTTCATCTGACGGTAAATTGAATCCCTTGACAACTGATTTCCCGATAACCATCCAAAAAATAAGAAACTACTATGTCTCTGTTTCATATTAGTGCCAAGTTTTCACAATTAGCAAAAGACTTCGCTACAAAAACTGCACAATAGCGGAGTAATCAAGACAAAGACATTGGTGGTGTAATGGTTTAGATGCTTATGTTCTGGGTGTGGTGTCCCGAGTTCGAATCCCGGGAGGACTATAAGCTTTCCTTAGTTTATTCAAGTGCATTGGGGTTTGTAGTTGATGATTAATGTTAAGAACGGGGCGTTACTTAAATCTACCGTCAGCTGGAAAAAACAGACTATAGGAGGGTGCATGACGGGAGGCAGACTGACTATTAAGGTTTCTGATGGAGGGGTCACAGCCATTCTGAAGCAGCACGACAGCAACATCGATGTGTCCACGGTACCCAGCACAGTGTAGGCTGGTGTTGCCCGAGCCGTCGCAGCAGTTCACGTTGGGGCCTCCGAGCTCCTTCAACTGTTGGCATGTAATTAATTAGGTAAAATTCTGGGTTAGTTTTCCCAGGCTTATGAAAACCTCAGCAAATTAAGCGGTTTTTAAATTTTTCTTACTATTACTACTCCGGGTTAGCTATAAGACTAGATTAATGATACTGTAGGTTGGAATTTGGGTTATCTGTAAGATGGGTAAGCAATACTAGTACTGTACTGTAGGTAAGGTTCTAGGTAAGCTATTAGATTTAGCAAGGTAAAATTACTCTGGCACAAGAGGTAAAGTTTTTAGTGGACAAACTTTCAGCCTTAACACCCCAGCCGCAGGGCCCGTCATATGGCGGGCCAGAGAACCATGGCCACCCCTGCGGCGCCCGACAATATCCGGGCGGGATATTGAGCACATTATCGGCTCTGAGAGAGAGTGCACGCGTTGGGAGGACGAGAGGCGGGCTCTGACCGCTCGGCATGGACCGAGTGAAGTGACTGACGTAATCTCTGCACCATTCCACACCCCTGGCCTCGCTAGACCAAGAAAAACTCGGGAATTTACCGTATTTTAGGGTTTTTTCCCCTCGTGTTGCTCAATTGTTGCAAGACAACCCGTGGTCGTACAAGAATGATTCAGGTGTCATTGGAAAGCTCTATTATCGCCCTTTCACGGATACATAATTGTATTACGCTCTGGCTCTTGTTTATGCATGAAAAAGAGCATGGAACGAAGCTCGTTTAGGGTAAATATGCCCGCCAGGCAGGTAGTAGAAGTTACAAACATCCCCGTTTGACAGGGGTTGAACCCTTTTGTTACTCTTTCAATCAAGATCTGTACAAAATCATTGGGATGAAAGGCACATTATTTGCATTTGTTCTTACCAGCTTTGTAACTTCCTCTGACTCCCCTTCTCTGGCAAAGTGAAGTAACTTCTCTTCCTTCCGCCTCTGTTCCGTCTTCTCCGCCGCTTCAATCAACTTGGTCACCTGAAACAACAATGAAGCAAAGTTTAATGACAATTCTCCAATTCAATTTTTACCTGAATACTGTACTCACCTTTTTTTCTCATCATTAGCTGGTCTTACATTTACAGGTAAAAACTTGTAAATTATCCAATATCCGAGTTATTAAATTGTTACATTCCTAGAAATACAGTAGTTGCAAATGGTATTATAGTCCATAAGGACTAACTATTGTGTCAAGCATAGCATGTACGGTAACTGCACAATATTTAGACCCAAGTATACACCTCAGGCCGCAGTGCGGTTGGTAGAGCACTCGCCTGCAAACCATGAGGTCCAAGGCTCGAGTCACGGGCCAGCCAGTGTGCTATTTAGCAGACGCCAGTGCTGTGGTGGACGGTGCGGTCAAGCAATCTGTGGCATCTGTTCACTGAAGTCCCTGGTACATCAGGGCACCCACCCTAGCACAGCTATTGAGCAGGGAGTGCATGGTGGTAAAGACAAATATGTATCATGGTGTCAGAATATGTGTGTACAATCAAAAGATAATGTTCTTCTCCACGTTTGCTCCGAGTGAAGTAAATACCAATGCTATGGATGTTTTAAAGTATGAATTATAGTAACCCTCCTGTTCTCTTTCTCCAATCTTGTCCCCACTACTTTGATACAATTGTTCAGGTGGTGCAGCCATTTTCAATAGCCTTAATGTTAAATAAATTCTAAGCAATGGTGGGAGGAACTTCTACCTAAACTGTAGTGATAAGCATAGATGAGGGTTCACCTTCACCCTTCATGAGCCATTGCAAGCCATATATTATAAGAACATGACAAAAATTCTGCTTGAAAAAGGGTAAGTTAGTTATGTAGAGCAGATTAACCAGACCACTGAGCTCCATACGGAACTCTCATAGGTCTGGCGAAAAAGGGTAAGAGTACCTGTAATACAGTACAATGGTCTGGTGATGGGCTGGTCTATCAGAGTGAGAACTGAGCGATCTCTGCCATACCCATAGCTTACTCTGACTGTTCCTTTTACTTTTATATTTTCTAGATCTCAAGTGACGGCGTCTCTTCCGTGGATTGACCTCCCAGTCTACCTAGATTGGAAGCCAAAGCGTCACATTTTTTTCCTTTGCCCCTCAACTTTCTCTTCATAATTGCTGAGGGGCACAGGGCCCTGGGTGGGGGGCTTTGGTTTCCTGGGCGTTTCCGCACCCTCCTCAGCTCCCCGCCATGGAGTGGCTTCGGTCACCCAGGCTTTATTGTGGTCGGCAGTGAGGGTTCTGTGGGGGCGCACGGTTATGGCCTTGGCCTGCTCGGGGCCTTGGGGCTGTTCGGCCAGGCAGCTTGGGGAACAACAACAGTACAATGGTGATATTTCTGTCATTATTACCCTTATGATCAATAAACTCTAAATTTCTCCTTAAATGCTTATGAAAATTTAGGAAAAGGATCACCTCCTTCATGTTTAAAACTATGAGTATTTGGTATCATGATTAGTTTTCTCTCTCTCTCTCTCTCTACAGACAAATGAGGTGTAGTGAGTGTAAAGGGTCTGACCTGAGCATCCCGGGGTAGGCTGGAGGGTCGTAGTCCTTCCCCGTTGACAATGGTTATACCCGCCCCGTGTTCCAGCAGCAGCAACACCACATCCTATAATACACAACGCTATACATTAGTCTTTGGTTTTGTGTTATTTGATTTCTATTTGCTAAAGCGTTATTTCCACATAGCAATTTTGATTAGTTATTTTGCCTATATATTGTGTCGTACTATTTTGGTTTGTATATTTTGCAAGTTTTACAATATAATTACCAATAGCAATGTTTGGTTCCACACCAGAGTCGGCCACAGTGTTTACATGGTGGGGTAGTGTTGTGGCAGGATTTTGTTATTCTAAAGTCCAAGTTGCCTAATGTATTGGTACGGTGCTGTCTTGTTGTAGCACTGTTGAGGCTAGAGTGTGGTTTGCAGATACTGCAGTTGGAATTAGTTGAATCTTGCTATGGCACGGTTAGCACTATGCCAAAGTGATGAAATGATAGGACAGTGTTTTGATGGGACATTATTGTATTCCTTTCCAACTGCGGAAAGGCAATCATGTATGAGCTGTTACAATGTATTTTTTTAGTTTCCTCCCTAGAGCTCCATTAAACTTAAAATAACAACCCCAGGATCCCCCTTCAAGATATATTTGTACATTTTTCGGTAGAAAAATATCCTGGCCGAAGGCGATTCTTCCTAAATTAAAAGGTTTGCTATCGCTCACCAGGCAAAACAAATTTTTTATTTTTTTTATTTACCGTAGTTTAACCAGACCGCTGAGTTACATGGGTCTGGTTAAACTACGGTAATAAAAAAAAAAAAATAATAATAAAAAAATAAAAAGGTGTCCAAAAATGACACCTAAATGACACAAAAAGTCTTAATATTGACACAGAAAAGGGGTAAAAGGTCATAAAATCGCCAAACTAATGGGCCAAACGTTTTGAAATCTGAAAACTAATGGGACTAAGCATGAGTGAGAAGAGGGGCCTGAAAAAACTACTATCTCCCCTTAATGGTATGGTTGAGAGGCTTTTCCTATAAATTTGCCTGGGGGTAAAGAAGGATTAATACAGTCTCCGCCTGGTCCTGTACATACCTCTCTATTGGTGAGTGCGGCCTTGTGTAGTGGTGTGTCTCCGGCATGGTTAAGAGCATCTATGTCGGCCCCGTGTCTGAGCAGCACCTCCGCCACGCCCCGGTGACCAAAGTAACTTGCCAGGTGCAGTGGAGTCCAGCCCTGATTGATCTTGCTTTTTCCTACGGGAATACAGTTAGGGTACAGTTGGCAACTAAAGCTATGTCACACTTCTCTTCATGCTATATGTATGTATGTATGTATGTATGTATATACTCAGGCACCTTCCCCAGTTTTCCCCCTTTTTTTATGGGGGTGGCCGACTCGAGACAGAGCCTATATAATCTAATTATTTAATTTAACTCCAAATACCAAACACCTCCCTATGAAAATTTAATGAAAGCATGTGATCCTCCCGGGATTTGAACCTGGGATACCACATACAGATCTTAATCACACTTACCATTATACCACTAATATCTATTAATCGAAGTAAACTATCCAAGACCTTCATACTACGGTACCGGTACGGATCTTCATGATATATTGTCAAACTAAATTAACTAAGAGGCCATCATATTACATGTATCTGATAATTCATGATGTAAACAAAAGATTCTTGAAAAAAGTCGCTGATAAAACAAATCATCTAATATTGCACTGTACTACCGGTATCTTCAATCCTCCAAACACGACTACAACTACTGAAGCGCTAAAGTTGAAAGAAAGGAAGACTTGTGTGGAAATAACTACATTATCAGGATTTATTACTACAGTATACACTATACTACTGTACAGTACAGTACTGTACTGTACGGTAGTTATTCATACTGTACAGTAATATAGAAATTTGGAAGATGTTTTATCGTATTAATATATTACACTGTATAGCATACTGTATATTGATAGTTCTGGTACTACTGTATTACCTTTACAGCTGATGTCGAGGTTAACTTTGCCATCTGTGCGAGCTTGAAGGATTTCCTCTACTGTCTTGACGTCTCCGTTGCGAGCGCTGCGCAACAGGAGGTCCTCAAACTGGTCTAGATCACCCATCCTCCCGTGTTTTGTCTCAATCCTACGGTTGCATCATATTTACTGTAAAAAATAACATAGGCTACGGTAATGATGAAAATGGTCAATATAACGATCTTGTAATTAAATTGCTAAAAATTTTGGGATGGATGTAGTTACCGGGTGTACCACTACCGACATACAACATAAATCATCTAGAAATATTTATAATAAAATAAATAGGCCTACTTATAAATCTATAATACTAGGTTAGGTTGGGTTGTTTGGTTAGGGTAATGTATTTTTGTATCCAAAGGCAGTCAAAATAGACGGGAACATGATGGTGAGCGTCCGCGTAGTGTAAACAAGACGGGCAGTACACCCGGTAACTACATTCTTGCCAAAACAAAATTGATTGCTTTTATCTAGTTTAGAGTTGTGTAAGGGTGTTTTGATGTGTGATAATACTAGGAAATGCATATTTACCCATTAAACAACAATCTAAAAACACGCTCCTCCACTCGCGAAAAATAACTATTTGGCCATAACCGTTTGCCGTGGGATACAAAATATGTTGGGGGGGGGGGGGGAGCCCCCCCCAGGATTTATTAAAATCCTCCTATAATTGAACAGTACGGGGAAAAACAAAAAAAATCCCAAACGCGAGACGCCGAGGCTACACTCTCAGCGGATGTAAACAAAGCCACCCGCCTCTTCCGAGGTAGGCGATATAGAGGATATTTTGTTTTTTTCAGGATCAGTAATACACTTGATAAATCTACAGTTATACTACCCCTATTTTGTCGCTATTCTGTTGGTACTAGGCCTAATGGGTTAATATTATTAGTAGTAGACTTAGTATGGTTTGATGATGCGCAGAAATGTATATTTGACTTGAAATAGATCTATCTATCTATCTATTGCCTGACGCCGTGATCCCCGAAGGGGTGGCCACAAACGAACCGCCCCCATGCACCTCTGTCCCCAGTCAGTCGACGCCGCTCCCCCCAACCAGCACCGCCTTCGTTCATATACTTCTTCACTCCATCCTTCCACCTCTCTTTCGGTCTACCTCTCCCTCTCTGTCCCTCCACCTCGCTCTCGTACACCCTCTTAGTCATTCTCTCGCTTTCCATACATTCCATATGGCCGAACCATCTCAAGTTATTCCTTTTCACACTTTCCAGCACATCTACCTCCACACTACACCTCCTTCTTACTTCTTGAAATAGATACATTGAAGTATTACAAACCTTCGTGAACCCATAAACAGGGAACGTGAGCTGGGTTTAGACCGGTCGCGAGACAGGTTAGTTTTCGGTTAGGTTAGGTAAGTTAGGTTAGGCTAATGTTAAAAATACTAAAATGCGACGGTCCTCTGTATTAAACAACACTATATAAAATAAAAAATAAAAAACAATAACAAATTACCTGAAAAACTTGTATCTGGTTGGTGATAAATTGTTATCAAAATAAGTTTTTTCCCAGTTTCCGCGTCTGCTGAACCATCCAAAAACACGCCAAAAGGCGTGTTTTGAAGGGGGGAGGTGGTGGGGGGTAGTGAGGGAGGGGTAGTATAACTGTAGATTTACCATACATTTTTACAGGCATTTAGACACATAGCCTATAGGAATGAAATACATGGCATAAGAAATCTATAGTCCGCGATAAAATCGATGTAGCCTAGGCCTATGAATTTAATTAATTACAATATCTTTATATTGTCCATAAAAATTAGGCTAGGTATAATTTTCTCACAGGAATCAGGATGTGTAGGCTATCTATTTTTTATTAATTTCACTTAATGACAAATTGGCATTATTTGGCACTTGGCAGTAGCCTAACTGCTGCAATATAGGCTATGCCACTATTATGAGTGGCACTGCCGACTGCCGTGGCTTACTGGCTTAGCCTAAGCCTACCATTGGAAGGGGGAAGATGAAGAAGACATATTGCCATAATGCCATTAACCTAACCGTAACCAGGCTAACCTGACAACCAAACCAAGTATCGGAAAATATCAAGGAAACTGGCCAACTTTTATTTCGTGATTTTTTTTTTTGGTTTTAGGCTAGCTAGTTTTCATCATTATACAGTGGTTGTCATTAATTAGAATCTCCGGAAAAAACGTTTTCCCCATTATCCAACAATCTTAAGATACGGCCCCCGATAGTGGGGAGGGCTATGAAGTACAGGGAAATTGAGGGGTAATATTGGAAGAACTCAGAATCTAAAATATGGAAAATTTAAAAAACATTAAAATGGAAAAACCCGAGCCAAGTTTTGGCGAAAGTTAGCTCTGGTTTTTGCATTTTGCAAAAGAAAAAAAAGGCAGTAATTGAATTTTGAAAGTTGGCTCGGGGTTTCATGTTTTTTAAATCCATAAAACCCGAAATGTGCAAAACCCGAGCCAATATTTGGCGAAAAGTTAACCTAACCTAACCTAACCTATACTTCATATTAATATCCTATATGTTTTAACCTTCGTTTTTGCAAAATGCAATGAGGATGAGGACGGATTTGGTGCTGCAAACATCGCCTCCCACAAATAAGGCTGCAAGCCTATTCCCTATAATTACTTTGATATTTACCCCCTGCTGGCATCATATATGACGATTTCAATAATTCATGGGAGTCTGCAAAAAGCCGATCAGCCCATATACCACGTTACAATTATTACTAACACCATGAAATCACTCATTTCTCAAAATATGGAGGACAAAACAGGAAAATTAAGGGTGCGAGCGTATTCCCTATAATTAACGGTTAGGCTAATGTCTTTTCAAAGTTTACTAAATCGATTAAATAATACTTTGAAACCATTAATACCAGAGCCAACTTTCGAAATGAGGTTATTGGGTTTTTATACTCTGAAAAATGGAAAAACCCGAGCTAACGTTTGACAAAAGTTGGCTCGGGTTTTTCCATGTTTGTTTTGTTAATTTTCAATACATTACATTATGAGTTCTTCCAATATTACCCGTTATTTTCGTCTTTTGGCCCGAGCATACTTTTTAAATATGAAAATTCGGAAAACCCGAGCCAAGTTTTGACAAAACTTGGCTTGGGTTTTCAAATGTTAGGGTTTTATGAGTTTTAAATTCATCAAAACCCGAGCCAACTTTCAATATTGGGTTAGTGTGTTTTTTTACTCGCCAAATTCGCAAAATCCGAGCCAACTTTTGCCAAAACTTGGCTCGGGTTTTCCAATTATGGGGTTTTAGGAGTTTTAAATACATCAAAACTCGAGCCAAGTTTCTTTTAAATACCTGTAATTCATTATCGTCTTTTTACGCCTTTTACCCCGTAATTTCCCTGATCTTCATGGCCCTCCCCACTATCGGGGGCTGTGTTTTAAGATCGTTGGATAATGGGGAAAACACATTTGCCGGGGATTGGAACTTGTTTCAACTACTGTATAGGCTAATGATGAAATCTACCTAAAACCAAAAATAAAAACCATGGGAAAATTGGTGGTAGTTTCGGTTATAAATTCCGGGAATTTTTTTTTTTCGGAGATTCTAATTAGGCCTAATGACAACGGGAAGGATGTAGTTACCGGGTGTACCACTACCGACATACAACATACTGTAAATCATCTATAGGCTAAATACTTATAATAAAATAAATACTTATAAATCTATAATACCAGTACTAGGTTAGGTTAGGTCAGGTTGTTTGGTTTGGGTAATGTATTTTTGTATCCAAAGGCAGTCAAAAGAGACGGGAACATGATGGTGAGCGTCCGCGTAGTGTAAACAAGACGGGCAGTACACCCGGTAACTACAAAGTCTACATTCTTGCCATGACAACCACTGTACAGTATAATGATGAAAACTAGCTAAAACCAAAACAAAAAATCACAAAATAAAAGTTGGCCAGTTTCCTTGATAAATAGCCTACCGTACCCAAGTATCTTCTTAGGTGGGAGCTGCCAGCTACCACCCCCACATGTTCATAAATGTATTAGGCTAGGCCTAAATTACTAAAAAAATAATGTTGCGGGTCGTAACAAAATGATCAACAGATAGAGGCGGTATGATGAGGTCAACAGATAGAGGCGGTATGATGAGGCCATCATGAGGGTAGTAGCCTAGGCCTAGGCTAGTATACGCCCAGCAACACAACTGGGAATTTATAACCGAAACTACCACTAATTTTCCCATGGTTTTTCTTTTGGGTTTTAGGTAGCCTAGCCTAGTTTTCATCATTATACAGTACAGTAGGCCTAGTTGAAATTAGTTACAATCCCCGGAAAATTGTATTTCACCCATTAGGCCTATCCAACGATCTTAAAACACTCAGATGTAAGTCATTTTCAGAGTAAATATAGGCTAGGGCCTACAATTTTTTTGGCCTTTGGATACAGGATGGGTTGAGGGGGGGCTTTGCCCCCCCTCACCCCCCCATGAATTATTGAAATCAGCATCTATTTTAACAGTAAGGGGCTTAGGCTTATAAGAATTTCACTGCCGTCAATAGGGAGAGTTTTTTGTTTTTACAGTACTTCTATAGGCTAGTGCGCATAGGCCTAGGCCTAGGCTAAAATGAATCTCCGGTGGTTGAAACAAATTTTAATATAGGCCTAGGCCTAATCTTTGCAACATCCTTATTCTATAATAGCCTTCAAATATTGAGAAATAATTAGAGGTAGGCCTAGTTTCGGTTATAAGTACCCACAACTGTGACAACTCTTAGTCTCTTACCCAAATAGGGGAAAAACTAAATAAGATGGTCACCAATTTTCCCATGGATTTTTTTATTTTTCCCTGTTAGTTTTCATCAATAGGCCTATATAGTGTTTGGAAATAATTGCAACCCTCGGCGAAACCGTTTTCCCCATTATACAACGATCTTAAGACACGCCGCCCGATAGTGGGGAGGGCTATGAAGTACAGGGAAAATGAGGGGTTAAATGCGTAAAACGGCGATTAAAACTTATTTTAGCAAAACTTGGCTCGGGTTTTAAGGTATTTCTAAGGCCTAAAACCCAATATTTTGAAAACCCGAGCCAAGTTTTGGCCAAAGCTGGCTCGGATTTTGAGAGTTTGTAGACAACAAAATGACAGTAACCTCATTTAGAAATTTGGCTCAGGTTTCCCGAAATTGCAAAGGCATAAAACCCGAATTTTGGAAAACCCGAGCCAAGTTTTGGCAAAACTTGGCTCTGATTTTGCGAATTTTAAGAGTAAACAAATTACAGTAACTTAATTTAGAATTTTGGCTCATGTTTCCCTAAATTGCAAACCCCAAAAAGCATAATTTTGGAAAACCCGAGCCAATTTTTGGCAAAACTTGGATCGTATTTTGAGAATCGAAAAAGACTAACTACATGTCGGAAATCGGCTCATGATTTCCAGGTTCAATGTTATTTTAATACCACAAATTTTTGTGATATATTTGAATATAAATATTGAATCTATATGCTCTAAAGATCATAAGAAAATTTGTTTTAACCCTCGGCAAAACCTAATAAAAAAGTATGGTACTAAAAAAGAAAAATCGTAACAAGGTTGTCAATACGGTACTTCCAGTTATCGATAGCTCTAAAGATCATATGAAAATGTGTTTTAACCCTCGGAAAAACCTAATATAAAAGTATGGTACTAAAATTAAATGTTCGTAACAAGGTTGTCAATCGGTACTTTCCCGTTATCAATGTACAATCAAAGCTGAAGATTGCACAGTAAACACCGTAGACTTCATCGACTTTTACCTTCCTATAATAGACATCCAATTTTTTTTTTTTTATTAACTAAGGGACTAGTACTCAACCAGCGGGGGTGTGGGGGCGGCAGCCCCCACCCATAATACTAGGTTAGGTTAGGTAAGGTTGTTAGGTTAGGCTAATGTCTTTTCAAATCACTATCGGGGAACAACATCGATCGATAGGCATTATGGGGAAAATAGGTTTTCCCGAGATTTCTAATTAATTACAAACTCTATATATTGATGCAAATGAACAATTTTGTTTATAAAAAACACTCGGAAAATTAGTGGTATTAAAATAACATTTTTCCGATTTCCCTAATTGCAAAGCCATATAGGCCTAACCAGATTTATCGAAAACGTAGCACTTATTTAAATCATAAATATCCAGTAACATAGACCTAGTACATTGGATACAAGCCTAATCCACACCGAAGTTGACCGAACGCCTACAATGTGTCCGTAGTACCTAGTAGGCTAGTAGGCCTACGTGGGATACAACATGGCGGTTGGGCCGGCGCCCATTTAGCAGCCTACCGGTAGGCTATTCGGCCGTAGCCTATCTGTAAATACGAATGCGAGGAATTTCGAGCGAATTCCTGATCGAGCGGATGCACAATCCAATCTAATTAACCTAACCTAACCTAACCTAACTTAAATGCGCCTCCGCTCGAATATGAATTCGCTCGAAGTGTCCAGATAGCCTACCGTAAATACTACCGCAACTACGAATCTTGTTTCTGAAACCTAGTATAGGCCTATTAACCTACCCAAACAACCCAACCTATCGACAGAGATGGGCAGGTGGAGTGGACTAAAAAGCTGGTGTACAGACCTCGGGAGACAGGTAAAAATAGCGTGTGTACGAATCGGTGCCGTCTATAGGCTAGGAAGATATTGACAACCATGTTTCGACAAAATTCCATTTTAGTACTAGGCCTAGCCTAGGCTAGCCTATATATTTTTAATAGGTTTTGCCGAGGCTTAAAACACATTTTCATATTATGTTTAGAGCATATAAAATCCATAGGTGTGTTCAAATAGCCTATTGCAAAATAATTGGTGACCAACTTATTTAGTTATACTCAAATAGCCTAGGTGACTAAGGTGAGGCCTGAAAACGAGAGAGAGTGTTAGTTGAGTGGAGTAGGCTAATATCAATAAGACAAATTCTGGTACCCAGGAATCCACAATAGACCTAGGTCTAGGCCTATCGTAGCCTACTTCCGGAATGAATCGCTGATATGGAGCTGCCTTATTTAATTATTTTAGCCTAGGCCTATGCTCTCCTACTTCCTGCAAACACTTTTTACAATTGGATTATGACTGATTGAGAATTAAAGCTTACCTTACACTGAATTTACCCCATTAGGTGGATTAATCTTGGGTGTACTACCAGAAAATCATAAAAATTAGGGAGTGGAGTGAAATGTCCAAAATGTCAACAGTTTTCTTTCTCTTTATCTCTCCGAGCCTTCATCACAGGGTTACCAATAGTAGCTATAAATTACCGCTAAATATCAACTAAATATCGCTAGACTGTACAAATGCAAAGAAAATGGCACCTTTCCAACATATTTCTCCAGAATATATATAATTGGTGTTGTCAGATATATGCAATTGCTGACATACTCAATAGTTGCAAGGAGTTGTTCAAGATTGTTAATAGGCAAGACATAGGCCTACTGAAAAAGTGTAGGCCTATAGCTCTCCCAGCGATTCTATATGGTGCTAATGTCATAAACTTCACAAAGCAGGAGGTAGAACGATTGCAAAGGATAGATAATAGTGTTAGTAGGCAAATAATGGGAGCACCGAGGTATGCACAGGAGGCGGCTCTTAGAGGGGAGATAGGCATATCAATTAAGTATGAGGGCAAGAATAATGGAAGGGCAACTGAAATATCTGCAGTATATTCTGAGAGGGGAAGGGAATGCATTACTTGAAAGAATATTAGAGGAGATGAGAGAGAAAAAGAAAAAATAAGTGGATAAGGGGTTTAATAGAAGATAGGAGAATGGTTGGGATAAAAGGAGAGAACATGACAAATGAAGAAATAAAGAAAAAGGTTAGAGTGTGGGATACGAATGAGTGGAGAACAAAGCTGGAAGAAAAATCAAGTCTGAAACTGTATAAAGCGTGGCGAAAAGAACCGGGAGGACAGGAGCAACTAGTGTACGACACCAGAGAGGCCTCCGAGATCCTGTTCAAATGTAGAAGCAATAATCTGAACTTGGGGAATAGAAAGAGATTTTGTAACCAATCAACGGAGTGTCTGATGTGTGGAGCTGCCATGGAGGACTTTAACCACTACCTACTAAATTGCCCAACATACACCGAGGAGCGAAGAAGTACAGTAGGCCTACTGCAACAACCCTACCAAGAGGATGAAGAAATAGTAGTTGGAAATCTGTTCTTCAACAGAAATAGTGACATGGTGTAGTGACTAGCGTCTCGGACTTCCACCCAGAAGGCCCGGGTTCGCGCCCACGCTCGGCGCATTAAAGATTTTTCACAAGCACTGAGTCGTTACCATCCCTCATGAGCAAAGGAATGGGGTAGTAGTACAGGACCCCAATGGAAATACGCCTAATCGGCCTTATTGAGCTATCCTTAGCTAGCTTAGCATGCGCTAGCTTTAAGAACTATTATTATTATTATTATTATTATTAAGAGAGCAAATTAGTAATATATCAATTTTGGAAAATAAGAACCAAGAAAGTGAAAGAATTAGACAAATAAATATAAGACCCAGACCGCAAGAAAAAGATACATCAGGAAGTGCCATTTTGAAGGCATTACTTCCGCCATGCAACTGAACTGAACTGAACTGCTAGATCGAAGTACTGTACTATAGTTGTAAAGAAGCTAAAATGACAACGCTTTTCCACCGACGAAGGAATCATAAACCAGCCTTTATATCGGTGCTTATTGTACTTACACTTATTTGAATACTTGAAGATGTCTAGAGGTCTAGGCCTCACATCCACTGTGCAACCATTGATTACTATCATATCTCTTTTAGTGATACTGACAGAGTTGCTACTGTGTCACGATCCTATATGTGGTCGCGATCGTGGACATTGACATTCTACACGGCCTGGTAGTGTACGCATAGCCTATTGGTAGGCTATAGCGTGCTCGACTCGCAATCGAGAGGTCTGGGGTTCGAATCCTCAGCCGGGTGGAGACAATTTGGGCTTGTCTTCTTTCACGTTGTAGCTTCTGTTCATCTAGCAGAGAATAAGTACCGGGCGTAATTCGAGTTGTGACCTCGCTGCCCGCGGGTGTGTGGTGTGTGAAAAAGGTCTCGGCCTTACCCATAGATCAGACATTATGAGCTCTAAGCTCTCTTCTGGGAGGGTGATAGCTGACGAGAGATCCTGAAGATCGTAGGTGAATTACAGGACTGGCAAAAGCGAGGTTATATTTGGGACTCTTCTAGTAAGCTCCAATTGTTGACTCCTGTGTCTGCAGGTGCATGCCTCCAAAGTTTATATACTTTGCATGCCTCTCCCAAGTCTTTATCCTCAAACTCCATGCAAGCCTTTTTGTCTTCTTTATCCTGTGATCATCTCTCTAATCCAGCTTTCTAACTTCAGTAATATATATTTTTTTTCGGGAGTTGAGAGTTCTGTTACCGTCAGAACATCTATTTCTATAGATTGGCTGCTCGATTGCTACTATGGTGATTAGCTCTGAGCCCGACATATGACATATTTTGGGGAGCATGTCGCAGGCCTCACCTTGCCATTGGTGTTCCATGGCTTCCTCTGCCACTGAGGCTGTCGATATTTCCCTCGCTCTCTCCTCTTCTCATCCCCTTACACTTTATCCTGCTGATTGTCTCTAAACATAATTTTATCTCTTGTCCATCCATCAAGACCTGTATATCACATTGCCCCAGAGCAGCTCCTTCTGGGTCCACATCTACTGCTCTTTATTTAGTTTCCCGGGACATGGGAAGTAGTATTGTGTGATGCAGGGAATAGGCCTAGGCCCTATTGGAAGGAAATGGAGGCATCAGGGTTTGATCTGCGCATCCTCTAATACAGTATACGCTAATACTCTTTTCCTCATGTCCTCCTACATCCCCTATTCCCCACCCTTTCATATTTTATAATTTTCCTTTTTGTATTAAGATTACTGTACTGAATATAATCATATAGCCTACCCTTACCATTTTTTTTATACAATGCAGTTTGTCAAAGACAGAAGTAGCCTATAAACTGAAGGGCTTTCACCCTTATGTAAGCACTACGGATTTGTGTCAGGTTTACTCCCCTAGACAGGTTGCCGACGAAGGCTGACGAGTCCCATCCACCCGGATGTGTATATGGTTGTCTCCCCTAGATGGGTTGCCGACCAAGGCTAACGAGTTCCATCCACCCGGAATTGGGACATATAGGCTATATGTACAGTATATATATATATAGGCCTATATATATTTTTTTTGTTCTTTCTATGTGATTGAGGGAGACAAAAGGAATAACTGCCTATAGCGAGTGCCTCCCCCATATTTGAAAGTGACAGGGCCAAAATCAAGAGACGTTCGAGCCAAAATGCCTGGACACACAGAGTTTGAAGCAATTTAAAGGAAGCAGGAAGAGGGAAAGACTGATTCTGGGAGAGTTCCAGAGCTCCGCTGTTGAGTAGAAGAAAGTTTGAGAGTAACGTTTTCATATATATAAATATATATATTTATATATATATATATATATATATAGCCTACTGTATATATATATATAATTTTATATATATATATAAATATATATATATATATATATATATATATATATATATATATAATTATATATAGGCCTACTGTATATATATATATATATATATATATATATATATATATATATATATATATATATATGTGTGTGTGCCTCTATCGACAAACAGCAACGCAGCAACCCCCTCTTATGAGTTGCTGTTGACAAAGTGGGCACTGTTTTTCAGGGCACAAGCAGTTAAACGCTTTAGCCAAGGTGGATTACACTGCGGTGATGGGCTGGTCTATCAGAGTGAGAGCTGAGCAATCTCTGCCATACCCATAGCTTACTCTGACTTTTCCTTTAACTTATATATTTTCTAGATCTCAAGTGACGGCGTCTCTTCCGTGGATTGACCTCCCAATCTACCAAGATTGGAAGCCAAAGCGTCACATTTTTCCCTTGCCTCTCAACTTTCTCTTCATAATTGCTGAGGGGCACAGGGCCCTGGGTGGGGCTTTGGTTTCCCGGGCGTTTCCGCACCCTCCTCAGCCCCCCGCCATGGAGTGGCTTCGGTCACCCAGGCTTTATTGTGGTCGGCGAGGAGGGTTCTGTGGGGGCACTCGGTTATGGCCTTGGAATTGCTCGGGGCCTTGGGGCTGTTCGGCCAGGCAGCTTGGGGAACAACAACAACAACAACAACACTGCGGTTTGGAGCGGTGTTCATCCCACTCGCCCACTGGTAGTTTCCCGCGTGATTTATTATATTTAACTATTCGTGCCATGAATCTGTATTTTTTCTTTAAATAATTTGGGGTTTTACTATGTAATAAATATTCTACTCTTGGAGTCTTCGTAAATAATAATCTAAGTTTTCCCTGTATGGTTTACTAAAGAAAACGTAATACAATCAAAGAAAATTATATTTTGAGGGCTAACTCTTATATTACTACTGTTTTGAGGGGCGAACTCTCAACATTTTCGTTTCCTAGTAGTGTTTTTGTTTCTTATTGGATCTTGATAATAAGCCATTTGGTAGCAAACTATTATACAAATATGTTACTGTTGATGTTCCAGCGAGTTGGTGAACTGAATATGAAGAATATATATATACAGTATATAGGCTATAGTAGGCTATATACTTCCGTCTTTGGCAAACATGATTGTATAAAAAACACTATAATAACAAGTAGACCTAAAGGTTCTTGAAATGCTGGGTGTTTGAGGAATTCTCCTTACAATTAAGAGAGAGAGAGAGAAAGAGAGATGTCATGTGTGCCTGATGGTGGGAGGTGGGGGTAAATAATGAAGGTACAGTTGTCCACATACGTTCTTTTCCTCTTCATGATAATTTATGTGAAAATATAATGCACATGGTTGAACTACTAGTGTAGTTTCTTATGTTCATCTGATTAGTCAACTGATAATCAAAAGAAACTACACTCGCAATTCATTCATACTAATTTTACTTTCATACATGAAATCACGACTAGGAACATAACTTATGTGGGCAACTGTACAGTATGTGAGAGGTTCTTCACTTGATTAAAACATACTAGACACTGTAATTGTCAATAGTAAATACAAATATATATACATTTTTTGCAGGGAAATTTGATTCCTATTAATCACAAATTGGCTTAGGCTAAAATATTGGTATTTTGTTTTCTGTCAAGGATAAGAGAAACGAGAAGACAATATATATTTTTTGCTTGTGTGTAATACAATGATCTATTTAGTAATATTATCATCGAAGAAATGGCAAAACGTAAAATAAAAGCAAAAAGGCAGGAACATCAACCAATATAAATAATATAAACCCTGTTATATATACAGTATATGTAAACAAAAATAATATTTTTTGTTCCCAGCGTTTCAAACATTTCGAACATACAATATACTTATGTAAACATTCACTAAACACAGGAGAGAAAATAAACTACAAATTGTATCAAACAGTTTATTACTTGTGTAAAGGACACAACAGCAACAAAGCTACAGTCTACAACAAATAAATAGTAACAATAACAATAAATAATATTCCTGGTAAGGATAACAATGTAAAAACTTGTACAGATGTCCATGTCCTACGTCAGGCAGCTCCTGTACACGATATCAGGGGTATATATTGTATCCACTCTAAAACGGGATTAGAATAACAAAACAATGCTAATTTCGTATGATTTGTAACTTTTAATAACTAGACGAAGATCCTACTTTCGTCTTGTCTGAAACTCTGACCAACTTGTCGAAGAAGATGCTACTTTCGTCTCGCTTGTAACAATGAATATATAATTTTATAGTGATGAAGAAAGTGCTGCTACTTTCATGTTGTGTTAGTTAGTTGAAATATGTCTTCAGAGGCTATCAACCCTTCTGGATTATTTGGCCAGCACACAGTAAGTCAAGAACAACGTCAGGACTGGAGCCTCTTTTCGAGAACTCCAGTCCCTTGTGTTGTGTGTGACTCTAACCAAATAAGATTATATTCTGTCTCCTGTCTATATACGTAATTCTGTCTTTCAATAACTTTCAAGTTATTCCTGAGCTACGATGTCTGAATTCACCGGCGAGTGTCAGTGAATTCTGAATAAATATCTTTACGACGTAAAACTCTACGGTGTTAATAGACGCTTGGTTTACTCACCCAAAACGTTACAGAATGAGCAAATGGTATGAGAGTTAGTGAGGCTTACGACACTCATTAGCAATAATCTAGGACCTGTATGACACTAGGACATGGTACTAAAGATCTATTGAAGGGCATTGCATATCCTCACTATCCAAAACCTCCTGTATCTCAAATTTCTCAGCTATAATATGTTTCCGGTTGCAAATGAAGGGTCATATTCGTATAATTTAGCACACAGGCCGACTATGAATCGATTCGAAGGATAGCAATTATAAGGAGTTACATTTAGAATGGTGTATAAAACTGAAGCTCACAGTATCTAAATGTAACGCTCAAATACACATCAGTTTCGTTCACCGCCGTAAGTAACAACCCTGTGCTAAATTGATGCAAATTTGTTTCAAGATTAAGAGCTTAATATGGTACAAACTATTACCCTGATGCATGGATTTTATGCGAATGGCTCAGTTTTTCATCTAACACTACCAGAATAATCTTTATCTACATCACAGGTAGGTTTGATATGATTTACTTCAATAACTTAAGATAGGTTTGGCTGAGAATTACTTTAGGTTTGGTGGGTTTCTGCCGCGCACACAAGACAACACATGTAAACACCACACCTCTTTCTCTCTTATAAATTCAGTAGATTTCTGTGCTATGGCAAAACTAGTGCAGATTGGTTCCTATAGAATAGGGAACAGCTCGATAAGAACATAAAGATCATTATCAAATTCAGATGATATTGAAAATGAGCCTTACATTTTACCTCTTTTGATAATAATAATGGAAATTATTAATATTTTCATAACACCACCTGGCACAACCTCTCGAAAAAAGTGAAGGTTAATGTGTTCTGAGTAAAGCCGTTTCAAAGGCACGGTCAGAAAGATATACTAAATCTAACTATGAGTAAAGCCGTTTCAGAGGCATAGTTAGAGAGATATACTAAATCTAACTAAGAATAAAGCCGTTTCAGAGGCATAGTCAGAAAGATATACTAAATCTAACTAACTCAGAGAAGAGGAGGGACGGTTTCAACAAGTTACGAAGCTCATCAGGAAACTTTGAGAAACTGTGGTCGTTGTTGAAGGGGTGTTGTTGTTTACTTCCTGCGAGAGCCCAGAGCCACATCGTTGACAATCTCCAGAGCCTTGGGTCCATCACACCTGCAAGAAAAAACATAGGTACAGTAATGGAGACTTAGACGTATGATACTACAGGACATATACGCATAGATTTGTTTGCAGTTAATGCCCACTAATACCGATTAATCATATAGAAGAAGTTACCCTTATTTCTTTCAGCACGATGGCGTGATTTTCGTCTTATTCTGGTTACCAATAGACGATTTGCTTTTGCTTATAAGAGACCGCTAGGGTTCAGAAGAGTATTTAGTATCTCAGTAACATAAAACCTTTATAACCTGCATAAAATCTGCTAAGGTTTGCCACAGTAAAAGGTAAAACAAGCGTCATGGTACGGAAGGGGTTAAATGCTGCCTGTGTGCTGTAGTATTATATATAATAAAGCAAAAGGTTGTTTGTTTATTCTGCGGTCTTGGCATTTACATGTGAGATTATAATGTAAAACTTGCAAAATAAACAAACCAAAACTGGGACGACACAAGATAAACGCAAAAGAACTAATCCTAATCGCTATGTGGAAATAACTGTTAATAAAATACAATTTTGAAATAAAAGAAAACAATCCACCACATAGGGTGTACATCACTAAATGAGCAAGTTAATCAGACTCAAAACTGCTAACACTACTGAACTATACTGTTTCCTTTCAGCTGACGATAAATTGAATCCCTTACCAGCTGATATCGCGATACTTCATGGAAAAATATGAAATTACCATGTCTCTACATCATATTTAGACCAAGATTATATAATTAGCACCATATTTCACAACAAAATATGGCGACCTCACGGTCGCCAAAGGTCGCATGTGACCTCGTAGTTAAGGTAGAATAAGCATTGTACTGCACCTAGGCTAAGAAATAACTGTAGATTTTCAGCCTCACGGATGCAAGTGAACAATAAACCGACAATTATTATATTAATTATTTGACACACATGCCCAAGAGTGAAAGCAACAATCACGCGCTTCACGTCTGTGCCGTTGTGCAGGGTAATGCAATAAACTAACATCACAAACCAAACTCTATCTCCCATTACTAACCTTGGGAACATGCCCTCACACTGCAGAGTCTCCCAGGCTGTGAGGGAGCGCCAGATCTCTCCCATCGTGTCCATCCTCATAGTGTCCTTCTCCGTCAGCACCTTCAGTCCAACACTGCCGAGGAAGGAAGGGGGTTAATACAATCATCCAAACATCACCAGTATACAAAATATATAGTATACAAATGACAGATAATTAGTCTGTCAGTTTATCTATCTATCTATCTACTCAGGCATATACCCTATATTTTTATGCGGGGGGGGGGGTGGCAGACTCGAGACAGAGCCCGAACAGGGACAACACCAAATAAATATAAACATATACATACAAAATACAAAAATAAAAACACAAATGCACACACACAGCCAGATAACTAGTACTATCCATATATTCAGAATAATTAGACAGAAACAGAAACTAAAATTAAAATATAATAAATAGATTAAATTAAGGGGAGATTTCCACTCGAGGGTTTTTTCTTGACCCCTTTCTCCCTCATGTCTAGCCCCATTGCTTTTGAGATTTTAAGACGTTTGCCCCATTAGTTTGGCGATTTTATGAACTTTTGCCCCATTTATGTCACTTTTAAGACCTTTCGTGCCATTTAGGTGTCGATATTTTCCTGGCGAGCGATAGCGAGCCTGTAATTTAAGAGCAACCGGCCTTCGGCCGGGAAATTTTTCTACCGAAAAATGTACAAATTTATCTTGAAAGGGGGTCAAGGGGGTGACATTTTAAGATTGCTGGAAGAGTAGGAAACAAACTAAAAACCTCCCCTTAAGTAGTCAAACCATACCAATATGACAAATGATACACACGGTAATAGGGTAAGATATGCGTTGTTATTTATATATGCACGAAGGAGACAAAAGGAAAAGCTGCCTGTGACAAGTGGTACGAACGTCGTAACATCCCAAAACTAATGGGGCTAAACACGAGGGAGAAGGCGGTCCAGAAAACCCAAACCCCCCCTTAAGAATTATATATAATGGCTGCTGTGAACGGGCCTATTTTCTATGGTCCTCCCTCCCCCTCATAAACCAACGTGTGTGTTGTACTAGGGATTAACGGTCCTAAACAGCTATAGGCTATACTGAGGTCACGGCTCCATGGCTGCCTTACGTGGGATCTCGGCCACAACAACAACAACAACAATGACGATAACAACAACACTAACGACAACCACAATAACAGCAATGACAACAACAACAACCATGACGATAACAACAACAAAGACAACCACAACAACAGCAATGACAACAACAACAACCATGACAACAACAACAACAATGACGATAACAACAACAATGACAACCACAACCACAACAATGACAACAACAACAAAAACAAGAACAGTAGCAGACCCGTGCTACACCATCTTCACAAAAGAGCCGGATTTACATTTTTTTTTTACTGCAAATCTGATCTGAGAGCTTTTGAAATAAAGGTTTATAAGAACTAAGTTTCCTCTAATCTTCAATCTAATATTTTGTATTATGTTTTTTCCACCAACCAACTTCACCTCTAAACTCAATTAATGAAATCAACAAATACATGTGGCACTCCAAGGACTCAAACCTAGGATACTCACATCGAAATTCCGCGCACTTATGCATTACGCGTTACCGATACTAGCGAAATTAGTCTATGATTCCAGACAGAAGTTGTGAGAAAAATACCTTTTGTAAAAACTATACAGTATATATATATATATATGCAATAACTGAAGTAAGTAAATTAATAAATACTACTATTATTACTGCTACTAGTACTACTACTAGTAATAACAATAATAATTATATTACTAAAATCAATTATTACAAGAAATAGATAACACGCTTTTTTGTATAGAAAGAAGAGACTATATAGCGAAACATGCCTACATAAATTAAGTCAAACACCGTTAAAGGGTTAAGGGATCATATTCTCTGGACCGTGTTCCGTTAAAAGTGTCCCGAGGGTGTACTGGTCTATAGCG